>JYFJ02002109.1:0-63019 GCA_000934665.2 Catajapyx aquilonaris
TTAGTTCATATGTTGGGTTAGCTTGCATCTCCCTTCATCGCTGACTACCCCTCATAGGGAAATGTCGTGATGTTGTTGTTGTTGTTGTTGTTGTTGTATGCTTGAAAAGAGTTCACACCTGCTAATTCCAATTTTATAGACCTGAACGAAGTTCCTTCCACCAGATCTGTATCTCTTCGATCGGCTTCAGCCTTTAAGTTCAGGTAGTAAGCTGGGATTCGTACTGCACTGATAAGAAATGTAAATGTCATTCAAGTACAGGTAATATACTAAATGTAATAATATTCTAAGTGTGCCTAATGGTGCCGGTAAGAACGCTAGAGGCGGATTCCAAAGTCCCCAAAGGCCATTTTCAAGAAAAATGAGCTGAGGACATCGATTGGTAGCTTATGGTACTGTACTCCCCACCTCCTCCTGAGGTCAGAATACACCAAATATCTCTAGGTCCAAGCACGGAAATCTGAGGATTTTTCCAAAGCCATATAAGTTCATATTATACAGGGTGGTCCACCTATAACTTTATACGGGCTCTCAGGTCTGCACTGTTGCCAATCATGTCCAGTACGTCAGATTCATATTAGTAGCCATATTTCGGCTGCTCGTAGCCGTAGCTCTTCTGCTCATACTTGGGCTGCTCATAGCGATACAACTGCTGCTTCATCTCGTATTTGGGCTGCTCACAGTACTTCCTCATACTTGGGCTGCTCGTAACCGTATAGGTCTGTTTAGCGTCGTAGTAGCCGTATGACTTGGACTTCTACGGCATCTACGCCATAGTCCGCAGATGCAGAGAAGCATCTGAAAACGTAGCACCCAATATTATTAATAGAGTACGTGAGACCTACACACCATCACCGCCATTACAATAACTTACCGAGTACATGACTACAAAATGTTCAGTGAAGCGTGTGTAGATACGCCGTAGATCGACAGGTAAAATTTGAAAGAGAAAAAATGCAGGCCACATCCTCCTTTTTATAGGGGGAAACAAGACGGCCGTGTTCGCACTGCATGCTGGGCCAACATGCCAATATTATTTAGTTGCGTGACTTGAGGCAATGATCAAACGATCATATCAATTCAACAGACTGCTCGTTGTCATATTGGAAACAGGAGTGTGGTGGTTATCGCCACGGCTCTCCACCTTAGAGGTCCTGAGTTATAATAATAATAATAATAATAATAATAATAATAATAATAATAATAATAATAATAATAATAATAATAATAATAATAATAATTCTTGGGTAGTGCCTGACCCTATAGAGGGTATGCGGCACGGACCTTTATTGTAACTTGTAATTAGTAGGCTACATAGACCATATTTTTGAAATTCCCGGGCCCACGGGCAGGATGACAGGAGGGGATGTGCAAGGTGCAGTGCAATGTCTTACACGTGGCCATTTTTAGTGAACTCCCCCGGGTGGTTTAGTCTGTTGGAAATACCATCCGAGACGAAGCCAAAGGTGACCCTGAACTCTGCACGAGATGAAGGGGGTGTCCCCGGGCTGGGATCGAACCCGGGACTTCAACATCCGTGGGCGCATACGTTACCTCAGCACCACTCCGCCTCCCCTAGAGGTCCTGAGTTCAATCCCCGTACAGGATTTGTTCTCTAGTGAATTATGTTGTGAACCACCAGCGGAAGTTTTTTCTGAAAACGATAGCTTAGAAACTATAATAATGTAATTTTTAAACTTCACACAACATAATGTCGAAAATTAGCTTCATTTTCCTGGCCACATCAGACTGTTGTAATATTCCTCTCCGGTTGTTTGTATCTTGGGAGGGTTACACTTTCATATCGGCTGACGCAGCACTTTTACGTACTTTCCTAGGCTGCTGAAAATAGGCAGCCTGTATACGCTGAATATAGGTATATCCGCCGGGATAGAAAGTTAGGTCATGGGCTATGCTGGTACCGCGTACACCTACGGCCCCTCCCAAATCCGGTTAGCCGATATGAAAGTCCTTCCCTTTGAGTGCGTCGTATCCGGTTAAATCCTCCCTAGAACACCGTTTTAACAATATATGTAGTATTATCAGGTATAATCTATTATTCTAGATTGTCTAATCCCCCAAAAGTACACGTTTGTGGCAGTTGTTAATAATGAAAGTTTCATCATCATCATCATCATCATCATCATCATCATCATCATCATCATCATCATCATCATCATCATCATCATCATCATCATCATTACGGAGCAGTGACTTTTAATTTTAGTGCCAAGGGAATGATTGGTGAAAATACTGTATAATACTGCGACCTGTGAATATTTCCATCACAGACTGCAGGTGGTCATAGGTCACGCAGGCCTCTCTAGTTCTCTTTCTATTAATGATTCTCACCGAGATTTGACAAATTGTCGTAGTATTGCCGTCATCATGCTTTGATTGCGTCCCCCAGCTGCATATCTCATGAGGAAACTTTGACTGGAGTCGACGGTAGCCATAGGCTACTTCCTTCCAGTGAATTTCTCACAAAAGGAAAGGGTAAGATTATTTCACAAATGGATCGAGTGATATAGTATCGAGTTCCTCGCGATTCGTCGTGTAACCCCTTCATTCCTTTGACGTACTCCGAGTGTCCAGGTTTGAAAAAATCCACAGTAGAGCAAGATGTTTGCAAAACTCCTCATACTCTACTTTTTTGCATCCATTTACGTCGGAGCTGAACCAGGTATAGGGCTGGATTATTCTTATATTGTAATTGCCTTTCATTCCTTATTTTGGGAGTATGGTGCCAAATATGGGACACTGTCTTGGTACATTCAAGGTCACACTGCGTCTGCATGTTTTTGAATGTGCTGTTTATGCTTTATAATTTGTATGATTTTATGCTGAAGATAATTGCCCCATTCTAATGAGTTTTGTAAAGGCAAGAGTTATTTGTACTCGAAATAATTAGCTGCTAGGTTTTCCACGCCTTCAGATATTATTGTCCAGTAATAGCCTTCACTAATATCTAAGTGTATATGTTATTCCGTTGCATTATCTTAGGAAGTATAATATACAGTAGGCCCCCGGTTATCCTAGGCTTGAAAATATTAAATATGTAATACGAGTAATTATTATTATTTTGCATTTAAAATATTCGACACGTATTTTTATTGCAGTATATAGAATATCCCACCAAAAACCTTTAGTAAAAAAAAGGCCAAGTTCTCCTGACTGCTTGGCAGTCAAAAGTGGTGAGATCTGAAATACTGCCAAGTTCAACGTCGTTGTCAATTACTGGCGTTCTCAACTTCTTCAACCTAAACCACTAACTTTGTTTTTCCAGGAATCATCGAAAGATTTTAATGGAATTTCTCTTGCTGTAACTTGGCCATTGCTCATGTCCGAGGTATTGTTGAATTCTACAACTGTTTCAATGTTTTAAGAGCAATGGCCAAGTTACAGCAAGAGAAATTCCATTAAAATCTTTCGATGATTAAACTTAAGGTCGACCTGGAAAAATAAAGTTAGTGGTTTAGGTTGAAGAAGTTCAGAATGCCAGTAATTGACAACGACGTTGAACTTGGCCGTATTTCAGATCTCACCACTTTTGACGGCCAACCAGTCAGGAGAACTTGGCCTTCTTTTTTTACTGAAAGGTTTTTGGTGGGATCTCACCTCTTTTTGTAGGCAGGAGTGTAGGATAATTATAAGATAGCTCGGGGGGCCCCCTACGGTTGGGCGTGGAAGCAATGGTCCGTTAAATATTCCAAATAAGGTAATGAATAACTTAGAGCAAAATGTGTAAGTTATATACGAAAGTATGTAAAACTCTATCTTTTCCTCTGAATAGGTATGATTTTCTTCTGCTTTCTCATATTACGCTTCCTTTTTTTCTGTTCTGGTTGTGCGAATTGGACATCAGCTACACCTGATCGCATAGCCCATTCGCGATCCTTAACCACTTCTGTCGATGCCTTATTAGCCCTTTTGAGTATGGATAAGTCTGGTCGGTAAATAGATCTCAATCTATCGTACTCCAGAATAGCTGCCTCTTGAGCCTTGGTGTTAGTAAAGGAGGCATTGATGAGATGCACTCCATTGATACTTTTAACTCTGGAAAGAGCCACGAGAAGACAGAGGAACCCATATCGATGAGTGCATTAGTGAGACTCAGGCCTTGGCTCTGTCCTCTGTAAGGTAATGGCATACGCCACACAAATTGGGAATTGTTCCCTGTACACAAAGGCTGTTGATGAACTCGAATATTGTATTCGTATTATTTTGTATTTTAGGTATTTAGGTATTTGTAGTTGTATTTGTATGAAATATTTGTATTTGTATGAAATGCAATCGCAGCTTCAGTCAGATAGCTAGCGGCAGTGACGTAGCCAGGAATCCAGTTCGGGGGGGAGGTCCGCCGCAGGCGAAATTTTTTCAGGTTCAAGGTCACACGAGCTTAGGTGAATATGGGAGATTTGAATGGGTGTGTATTAAATGAAATTGGTAGCACTTCCCCCCACCCCCAAATCATGAATTAGTAATTTCCTTGACGTGATTTTTTTAATCCACAAGATTTCGGGGGGGCTGGCTACGTCGTTGGCTAGCGGTATGCAGGAGGGGGAGGGAAGGGAGGGGGTGAGGAGATGAGAACGTGGGGAGGGCAGGAGGAGCACCAGCATAACTGATGGAAATTCAAAGTAAAAAAGTAATCCGTGGTAAAAATGCCGCATCTGGTCAGCAGCAGCAGACTTCGTGAAATTTTTTTTTTGAGCATTTAGACTCAAAAAAGTGCCGTTTTCAGATTTATTCTGGTGTTTGTTTGACAAGATCTACCAGCATACCAAATTTCAGCATCCTAGGACCACTGGAAGTGCCGTATAATTTTGATGATCAGTGAGTGAGTCAGTCAGTCAGTGAGTGTCATATTTTGGCCGTTTCGGGAGTTTTAGGATTTTTAAAGTCGGAAATGAGAAGAGATATGAACATGGAAGTAAGGAGGTATTATTTTTAATCGATTTTTATTTACCAAAATAAAATTTTTGAAGCCACGTATGTTCACCAGTGCGAAGATTCGAGAGGGTCAAAATGACGTGAGTTGTGTCGGGTAAAGGTGGTCCGGCAGTGCGGCGAGAACTTGGCGGGGGCACTGCTGTGCCCCCTAATACTGTGTTCTAATAACTATCCTATAGTTTATTGTTAATAGTTTGTTTGTTGACGTTTGAATATGCTGTATAATTCATAAATTAAACTGTCACACACCTAAAGTATGTATGAATATCTAAAACATGCCGTATTATAATTTATCTATTTTCATTTCTACAGTGCGGGGGAGGGGGGGGAGCCATTTGCGCTCGCGCCTGCCGTTCGTTTCCTGTGGGGTCCTTATCGCTTACCGCGTTAACCAGTGTTGCTTATCTTATCACTGAGGCTACCTAAATGTGGGATGTCGGAAGTACGTAGCTTGGCAAGGGAATTTCGACCTTAGGCCTGGTTCACACCTGGCCACAGCAACTGACCACTTTTGGAATTACACAGAATTGAATGAGAGAGTGGCCAGTGGCCACGTGTGAATGATCTCATTCAATCCTGTGTATAATTTACAAAAGTGGTCAGTTGATGTGGCCAGTTGCTGCCACTAAACGTGGCCACGTGCGAACCGGGCCTTATTGAGTCAGCATGTTTGAAATACCCCAGAGGGAAAAGGTGAATTGATTGCTAGTTTACGGTAGATAATATTTTTTCGTGAAACTTTATCAGTCCTCAGCACAGGCAGTCTAAAGCCATGTATAGATTCTTTGCATGGCCTTCCTGTTCCTGAGACGTTTTACATGATAACCAATCAAGCATTTCCCCGGTTGGAATAATCGCCAGTTCTCATCCTGTCTGTTGAAATGCCATATAGTGTGGTTGCATGACGTTGCTCATCTTTATCAAGCTGCGTCATTCAAAACTTGTTATTAAGCAACACGAGGCACACTTTATTGTTGATTACCTTCGCAATTTTTAGGCATATCGGGTCTGTTGAGTACAGCCGATCATCACTCCGTCTCCACTGCAAATCCTCCAGGTTATATTAAAGTAATAATATTGCTCATAGCTGCAGTGTTGTATATGACTCGCAGGCAGCAGGCCAGGATTCACACACAGGCCAATAAGGCCAGGATGCCGAAACCAAGTAATTTATAGAAATAAAAGAAACAATAATAATTACGATCTTCTGTGCCACATCTTATTTGCAGATGGTACTGAATTTATTCACTCCAGTTGGACATCAGGCCACTGTAGGTTGGCCCGTAAGAGCTTTTTTTTTAAAAAACAATCGTGAAAAATAATAAATCTTCGAACAGCCCTTGACCTGCTGACATGGACCATCCTGGCCTTTTCAGCTTTGCAGGAGATAGTACAGTACTGTAGCCTACATGGTGCATGATTTTAGTGGTCTCTAGTATGTTGTTAAAATTGGATAATGTGTGTAATGGTATGTCGATCCCTTTTATCATGCAATATTCAATAGTGCAGCCCACTCTCATCTGCTCCGTAGATATTAAAGGTTGACCTTTAATATCTACGGAGCAGATGACATGTTCATAGCGTCATATAGGTAAGGTGTAGGCTATAATCTGAATACTGTGATACTAATGGTAGTAGAAAGCAAAATTAAGCAAATTGTTATTTATCATTTCATATGAGCCTATATACTCGTCATTCACGGGTAATTCCGCAAGTCCATTAAAAAATATCCTCCAAAAAGTGTGACGTCAGCTTGTTATTTTATCACAAATATTTTCCAATTGTGACAAAAGTTCGTTGTCTTTAATAGTCTCTTATTGTCATACTCGACATAAAGGTGTTCCCACGGCATTGCGTTATTTTTCGATCTCTTTCTAGAAATCCCATGCAAATGGAATGAATTTGCTTGCGAGAATGATCCGACATGCATAAAAAGAGAATGGGTATGCAATGACGTTGAAAACTGTCCTGATGGTTCGGATGAGAAGGATTGCCATGAAGAAAGGTGTGCTCTGCAGGGAATGTTCTCGTGCAGCAACGATAGCAGTCACTGCATTCCTAGGCCATGGAAATGCGACCATCATGCAGACTGTTCAGACGGTTCAGATGAAGAGGACTGCACAAATGATGAGAAAAGCTTTTGCTTTTATGGGCTTAATGCACGGAGAGGAATCCTGTGTGAGGATGGAACCACTTGCATTGCTACTACTTGGAAATGTGATGGAGATGCAGATTGTCCGAATGGCTCTGATGAGAAGAATTGCACCCATCAAGGAGGGTGCCATCCAGGAGAAGGATTCCTGTGTAACGATGGTAGCAATCAGTGCATTCCTGTGCCGAGAACATGCGATGGTGACCCGGACTGTGCAGATGGTTCAGATGAAAAGTATTGCGAAGACGAAGGGGAAGGAAATGATGTAAACTGCACTCGGGGGTTCCTGTGTGAGGATGGAATTACTTGCAAACCTATGGCATTTGTATGCGATGGTGATGCAGACTGTCCTGACGGTTCGGATGAGAAGGTACAGTACTGGTATATACATAACTTACATTCTTAAATGCAAATCGATAAGCCTTGCAGCTTTCGTAGCTGTCTCATTGTGTCAATTTACATATGGGTATAAAATATATTATATTTGAAGTCGTAAGCAACAATGTGTACATATTCTGTCTTACAGGACTGTGCTGCAACGGATCGTCCGGTAAACTGCAAGGAGTCAAGAGAGTTTAAATGTGCTGATGGGACAAAGTGCATTCCCTCCGAATTGTTGTGTGATGGTAAAAACGACTGCAAGGATTATTCGGATGAAATCGGTGTGAACTGCACACGCACATGTCAGCCTTACCATTTCCCGTGTAATGATGATGACAATCGCTGCATTCCTGTCAAGTGGGTATGCGACGGTGACCGGGACTGCCCCGACGGTTCAGATGAAAAAGTTTGTGAAGATGAAGGGGAAGGAAATGACGTAAATTGCCAGGAGGGGTTCCTGATGTGTCAGGATGGAATTACTTGCATACCTTGGACATTTAAATGCGATGGTGATGCAGACTGTCCTGGAGGTTCAGATGAAAAGGTGCAGTACCGGTACACATATTTTTATGCAAATTAGAAACCCGAAGCTTTCGTAGCTGTCTCATTGAGCCCATTTCCATGGGATTATTTTATGAACTTGTAGGCATAGGGAACAATGACTGTGTAGCCTACAATCTGTACATATTCTGTATTACAGGACTGTGCTGTGACGGATCGTCCTGTAAGCTGCGATGAGTCGAGAGAGTTTAAATGCACTGATGGGACGAAGTGCATTCCCTCCGAATTGTTGTGTGATGGCAAGAACGACTGTAATGATCATTCAGATGAAGTCGGTGCCAACTGCACACGTACATGTGGGCCTGACCAGTTCCTCTGTAAGGATGGTGGAAATATCTGCATTCCTGTGAGGTGGACATGCGACGGTGACCGGGACTGTTTAGATGGATCAGATGAAATGGATTGTGGACGACTACATTGCCAGCATGGGTTCCTGTGTCAGGATGGAATGACTTGCATACGTTTGTCATGGAAATGCGACGGTGTTGCAGACTGTCCTGAAGGTTCGGATGAAAAGGTAGATACAGCACAACAGCAGCTTACACCTTATTCATATATAAATTACTAGCAGGTTACCCGGCATTGCCCGGGAATGTTGGGGGTGCTGGTAAAGGTAGGGGTACATATATTTTAGGAAGTTTGTTTGTGTGTAAAGTTTGCGTTCCATACACTTGAAACTCGATATGCCTTAAGACATGCGCCGTATAAGTTACAATAAGCCAAAGTTTGTCAATATCTGTGATAGATTAGCCTACCTATACTTCTGTCGACGCAGATATACTGATTGGATGTGTAAAAACACTAAAAAGAGGAATGCAAAATAATAGAGTTGCCCCAGGAAAAGAGTGCACACTGCACAGCCATCTGTTTTTTTCCAGAATAATTTTTGACCCCTTGACCCCCCAACCCCACACCCCCACCTCGTTCCATATGTTTGCCCAGAATAACTTTAGAAATGCACGTACAGATGCCTGCATGGTGGGGAATTTTGCAATGAATTTTGTTTTCAACGCTGCGAGTAACTTTTGTAAATACTGTTTAGTGTGTGTATTTATTTGGGTCTGGAAGTCTAATTTCAAATTCCACAAAATCCCGGAATGACCTTACGATACGAACTCAAGTGAGGTGGTCAATGAGCTTAATTGGCGGATGCCTTGAATTTACGGCCATGGGACGTGTGAAAAAAGAGAGTCTCAAGATATAGATGCAATCAGGAAATCGATCCAAATGCACAAACCTCTGATGGTTTTCATTTGCTAGGTATTGTTGCATAAGGGCATTTCCATGGAATTGCGAACGTGGAAAAAGAGAAATTGTTGGTAATTGTTAATATTGTTAAGTTGGTTATTGTTGATGCCCTAGTAATGAGAATATTCGAGAATATGAGTGTTGTGCGAGTTAGGCTCATTTTAGGAAGCTGAAACATGCGGCGTTAAATTCTTCGACAAAAGTAACCGCCGATATGCTGGCGGTGTAGGGGCAAGCCTCTGGATTTCTATAAGGGACAAACACACTCACAAACAAACTCATTTATAGATATAGATGTAGATTATTAGAAGCCTCTAGCTTTTGTAGACATCTCATTACTCCAATTTTCATGGGTACATTTATTTGAACTTGTAGGGAATAATGTGTACATAATATATTATTCTGTATAATTATATAGGACTGTGCTGTGACGGATCGTCCTGCTGTAAGCTGCGATGAGCCTAGAGAGTTTAAATGTGCTGATGGGACACAGTGCATTCCCTCCGAATCGATGTGTGATGGCAAGAACGACTGCAATGATCATTCGGATGAAGACAATGCCAACTGCACACGCACATGTGGGCCTGACCAGTTCCTTTGCAAGGATGGCAACAGTCAGTGCATTCCTGGGCTATGGGTATGCGACGATGACCCTGACTGTCCAGATGGTTCAGATGAAAGGGATTGTGAAGAAGAGGGCGAAGGAAAGGACTTAAATTGCGCGCAGGGATTCCTGTGTGAGGATGGAATGATTAATTGCATACCTTCGGCATTAAAATGCGATGGTGCTGCTGTGATGCCAATTCACATAATTATCTATTGTTTAGTATCCTTATTGAGTTGTGTTGCAATTGTTTGAAAATGTTTGTAGACAAATGCATTTTTAAAAAAAAGATTGTTGTTTCCGTCTCCACCCAAGTGACCGTGTGGATGGTGGTGAGTAGTTGGTAAACAAACCTCTGGTCCAGACATGCTTTGAAAGACATGTCTGGACCAGAGGCTAAGAGTATATACTTAGAAAGTTTCTAAGTATACTCTTAGCCCTCTCATCAATTACAGCACTAGAGGAAACCTTCCTCACAATCTCCTCCTCCTTCAGCGGTGACGGCTACAGAGATGCAGAACATACGTAATAAAAACCTAATATTTCAATAAGAACTTTTCCTGATGGAAAATATACAGTATATCACGTACGCTGGTTCCCCTTCCCCCTCATAAAAATCTGGGGTAAGTGGAACCCATTATAGTTTCTTGGTTACACCGTCTTGTGCTTGTCCCGATGCGATGGTTTCAAGGCTAAGAAGCTCGGAGCCCAAATCCAAAAAGTACTGCTTCCTGTGCATTTTGTGCTGTTCCTATAAAATATGCGTTGCAGTTAAAACCTAACATTATCGATTCAGCTTGTTATCCACTCACATACAAAGGTGAAATATCAGGTATGACCGCGGTGTATTACAGTAGGCTATCTTCTGAGATATGTAACTCATTTTTGACAAAAAGTGGACCTTGATCTTTCTTCCCCCGAGGTCTTCATATAAATTAATACTGTAATTCATGGTGAATCACTAGAATCAGAGAAGTATAGGAGAGAATGATGTCCCTGGATTACTTATCAATAATTTAGTATCCTTAAAGTAGGCTACATTTACCTGGCAAGAATTTGTAGAATGTGCTATTTATTTCGACTATACGTACGGTATGGCCTATAAGCTTATGATCCAGTACTATACAGAATCCAGTTTTCTGGGTTAGGAGAATAGTTGCTGTGTCATCTACAGAAAACGCAATTATGTGAAATAGTTTTTCGATTGTGCCTAAAAATAACTGTTTTATGGGCTAATTAAAAATTGAGTTGCATATTAAGATGATTTTTTGGTGCGTTTAAATCTGATACAACTTGACTCCTTGACCAGCTACTTTAGGCCTACAACAAAAAATCCACAACTCGTATTGTAATCAGCTACGCATTTTCTTTGTTAATCTCAACTCTAGGCATTACAAACCTACGCTACGGTTCATACTGTATGCCCGTAGTTTATTGCCGAATTGCTTCCAGTGTGGTCCATGCGTCATCATCAGCCATAATCGAACACTAAAAACATGCTTCCGTATAGGATCATGCAGTCTAACTCATTTCCACAGCGGAAGTGTCTATCTGCACCTTTTTAATTGCTTGCAAATGTCAGGGCGATATACTGACTGGTGTCCTGGCCTTACAAAATTTGGCGAATTGAATTTCACTTGTAATGTGCATAGCTGAATCACTTATAATATTTTTGCATTGGGCGTAGTTCTTCATGGATTATCAGGAAGCTTTTACATTTCTCTTTAACGTCACGTTTGTAAAAGGTTGCCTGCAAAATGTCGACAAAAACACGTCAATGACATTTCTAAAATTATCGAATTGGGCGGGAAGTGGGAGGTCCTTTTCGTCCCACGTCCACCACGGTACTGTTTAATAAGCCAAGAAATCGGCTTGTTTGTCACTCTCCAGTCATTTTAGCACCGCTTTTCCAACAGCACAGATCAATTCCGTCGGCCTCAAGATGAAAGTCTCTATTCTCGTGATCCTGTTGGCCTGTTCAATGATGGCAACCATCGTGTATTCTGCTCCAAATCCCGTTCCTGATGAAGAAGGTGAGGAATCTTTTTGCCTTATTATTTTTTCATGCTATAGGGGAAGACGATTATATCAATGTTGTATACTTACTAAAATATGATTTTGCGTCTTTATAAAGGGCAAGCATGGAAAGTATGGAATAACCAAGATTCCAGTGGGAAATGTCGTCCAATTAGGGGGGAAAATTATGGAGAAAATTTTCCAATATATTACAATATTGCTTAGTTCTTTGTCGGAAAGAGTGTTTCTGCTAGTGCAGATTTTCTCATAAGTTCTCTCGTGTGTTTCCATGTATGGTTATCTGCTATTGACTGCTTACGCAACATATATCAGAATAACGAAAAACCCAGTCTTCAGTCATGCTCCAAAAACGCATGTGCAATGTGAATTCATTTCCCCCCAACATTTTACTCAGCAGATCGATCTATGGATGAGTTCTACGAGTACAACGACAATGGCGGCGTTGTTCACAACGACAACTTTGAAGACATGGCTGATGAATACTTCAGACAGAAGCGCGGAATATTCGGCGGCTCCAGCAGCAGTTCCAGTTCCAGCAGCTCCGAAGAGAATAACAGAAGGCAACAGCGATATGCTTCTCGGGAAAAGCCTCTTCATCACATTTAATCGCATTTAATAAAGTTTCTGCATGACCGTAGATGCTTTTATTCTGCCTAGCACACTCACATGTACTCTGGGATGGAATAAAAATAGTTAGCAAAAGAGAATTATTTACAAACGTTATTTTATTACAAGTCTGAGTCAGTGATTGTGGGGCAGTTGACTTTAGGGCAGCAGTCAGGATGGGGCAAGGACTCGTCGGAAGAGACGACGCAGCCGTCTGGAGCGTGGATGTCAGGACAACTGTAACAAAGCAGGTGACATTACACTGTACATACGATAATTATATGCTCTTTTTTCTGCAACGATTTCGACTTGCCTTCTGTAAATTAGCTTGTGATTTCGGCACATCACACTTCGACAGTCGCTCATCTGCAGATTCGACCCTGAACTGAGAAGCAGGTTCTTTTGTGGAAGCCAACAATCAGAACCATCTGAAAGGTTTGATTGTTATTGGCCGGTGAATAGAGAGAGGCAAAATAAATGTTTTCTTACCTGTGCCTTGACAATAAGTCACATAGAAAAGGCAGAGTGACAAAATGGCTATTTCCAGTCGCAACATGGCTCTTGCAGCGTCACTGACACTAGCAGGTCTCATCAACAGTTTGCAATTATCAGTCCCGCCGGCTTGCCAGGAAACGTGAGCATATACTGTAGACAGGCTTGTGGGTTGCAGTGATAATTTTTGTCATGAAACGCACTTGCTGTATTGTGTAACTGCATAATTTGCTTTAACATTATACAATACCATAGAATGGAGTGGTGAATGGGGACAGGAACTTCCCGCTTTATTTATATTTCATTTTTTAAAGTACAATTTTATGCTTATGAGTAGAGATAACAACAAGCAGCTTTATCTGAGAAATAAAACACTAATGGGCGCTTTCAACATTAACAGAATTATTTTATGATCATGCACATCGTTTCCGGTATGTTAGAAAAATCGCCTTTTTTTTAAAAAAAAACAACTCCAGACTCAATTTCCTCCAGAAACTTCTATCACACTTCAGATACCCTTTACCTGAGAAACTCCGTAGGTGTCCGGTTAGCCTGTGTTCTCCCACATTTCTGATAAGTTAAAATAGTTTTCCAGGAAATAAATATCTTCGAAATTTTGTTTTCAGGTGGGGTGAAAAGGAACAATGGCTAATGCACAAGCCGGATCCACATGCACGAAATTGCAACATAGGGATGCGATGGGGTGAATAGGAACACTCCCATTGAAAATAGTGAGTGTCCCTATTCACCCCATTTTGCAGGTGAAGGGGGACAATATGTTTAGAATTTAAATAAAATGCATTTAGCAACAACCCCCCTTACTAAATATTACAGAGCCATTTCATAACAATCATAGCAACATTTTAAATTTAAAAACCACATAAAACGGTACAAATATATGAGACATTTGCAAAAAACACACTAAAATCTGCCCATATTCACCCCATTTTACGGTAGCTTTGAATATTGGGTGTTGCGTAAGGACAACAAAGAGTCACCCATTTGATTGAGACATTGTACTTTCTAGTGTGCCCACATGGTCCCATTGACTGTTAGAGATCGCTTGGGTTCATCCAGGGCATATGACCCTTATTCATCCTTCTTTCTCATCCGATAAACGATGAATATGACCAGAAGAATGGCACACAGGAAACTCGCCACTGCTCCTCCTATTACAGCTGCAAGCAGTCCAGGCTGGGAGAAGAATGACGAAGGCGGGTCATTGCGTTTCTCACCCCAAACTCCAGATCCTATGTGATTTGAATCCTGACGAGTTTCATCTTCGTCGTGTTCTTCTAAGCTCTTCTCGTGAGGAACCACCATTGTCTGTGGAACGTGTCCTTTATCGTGTGTCTTGCCTTCATTGTTTATCCTCTTCTCTTCCAGTTTCTTTTCTGATGGATATAAGCCATCACCGTCTTCGTCGTCCGGTCCAAATCCGGATCCGCTGGACTCCAGGTCATCTCTCACCTCTCGGTGCCCTCCTGATCCTTCTAGGTCATCGTGTATGTACATTTCCTCTTTGTTCCACGACCTGCCCGACTGTTGTGAGGCGGTGTATCCCAGCAGGACTACACTGAGCAGCAAAAGGGTGAGTGGAAGGTGCATCTCCTATACAGTGTTCTGGTTCACACGGGGCCACGGCAGGGAACACAGTCAACTATTAGGCAAACTCAAACTATTCTCAAACTATTACACTATATACGTAGTATGCGGGCGGGCGAGAGGAGGCCGAGCACGGACGGACGGACGGTCAAGAGTGGTGTGTGGTGGGAGGGGTGTGCGTGAGATGAGCACTACCAACTCAGGGCAAGAAACAGCGGCGGAAACGACAAGGCCTGCTGGGATGAGGAGGAGAAATTGTGAGAAAAAGGAGGAATGCAAGTGGGAAAAGGGAGGAGAAGGGCAGGGATATGAAGAAGAAGAGAGGCCAGGGGACGGGGTTACTATGCTGTAACAACCATTCCCTGCCAATAAACACTGCTATTTTTATACTCGTATTCAACTTCTCTTTTGTTATTGTCGCAGTGACACAAGCATTCATAGTCTGATAATAATATTTTAGGGTTATAAAAACTATGCGAATATGGATGTAATATACTACCAGGTGACCCGTTCTTCGTGTACGGGGATTGATAAATTAAATAAGTTTGTAAAACTTGCATAATTATAGGCCTACTGTGTAGTGAGCTAAGTCAGAGTGACTGAAAATGCTCTATGCTCACGGGAGCTGATGGCTTCGAACATGTCACATGAGCAAGACCTGGTTCGTTTGGTCCAGGTTTGGTGCGAATAAGGGTGTGTAGAACCAGTATTTCATGAAATTAAGGCTTGCATTAAATGAGGGATGTGGACCGTGTGGTGAAAAAAAGGTGATAACCTTCATTTTTGTCATTTTTTACCTAAACTCCTAGCAACTATATAATTATGTAAAAGACACGACAAATTAACAGTTTCTGGTAAATACTCAAGTTCACGTATCATGCACAAGACTACCACACGGACTATAGACCAAAACCTGCATTCCCTTTCCCTATGATTTGTGAAGAGAATGAAAACTTCAATTCGCTCTCCTGAAAAATTACACTTTTGTGGGTTATCAGTCTCATATGCTTTCTCTAAGTCTACAAATGCAACATAGCCCTTCTTGTTTACAGCTAAATGCTTTTCTATCACGAGTCTCATACAGAATATCATTCTGATCTACACCCCTTACCTGACATAAACCCACTCTGAATATAATTCAGTATTCTCTGACTTGTGACCCTCTTAACTCTTTCTATCAAAACCTTGGCATACACTTTTCCTGGTACAGTTAACATACTAATGCCACGATAGTTCTTACAGTCACACACGTCTCCCTTACTCTTACACAGAGGTACTACCATAGCATCCCTCCAATCCCTAGGAACTACACCATTCTCAAAAGAAACCATACATAAATATATTAGCTAAAAAGTAACTACATTTTGTGAAGCCCACACCATGATTTATTTCTACTTCGTTAATAATAAATA
This sequence comes from Catajapyx aquilonaris, assembly GCA_000934665.2. Classification (NCBI taxonomy): domain Eukaryota; kingdom Metazoa; phylum Arthropoda; class Diplura; order Dicellurata; family Japygidae; genus Catajapyx; species Catajapyx aquilonaris. Next base: position 16,052 of record JYFJ02002109.1, read on the forward strand.
GTCAGTGTGACAAAAATTATTATTCAAATGCATTATTGTGTTAGCGAAATTAAGGCAATTAAGTCTGTAATGGTAATACACTAAAATGATCTCCAACCGAGTTAATAAAGATGCTATCATGCTTAACATTAACCAAAATTAACACTCATATCAGTGCGTAGCTATTCGAATTATATGGCAGTTATTTTTGCTGCCTATGGCTGATAATAAATTACTTAAAAATTGAGCCTTACCTTAACAGCACCTGTATGACGTGGTTTCAATAGAACGGTATTTTTGGGAATGTATGTACAATATACTGACATTCCCTCTTACATAGCACCTCATACTGTATAGTCATAAGTTTTTCTATATAGTGCGTTATCATCCTTTATCTATACTCGCATAAAATAATCCTTAGTATTATTATTATTATTTTGAGAAGCGAGAGTGCAAAATATTTACATCAAACCTCTCCCATTGACATCAAACAAGAGTAAATTAATTTTGCCGGAAACCTACTGGAAAAATCCTGCTAATAATTTGTTATGAATTAATCCCCCTTTAATCAAGAGACAGTAAAAGGGCATCAAAATGACATCATTCAGCATGCAGCAAAATCAGTCCGTCACAGACACCATTAAAATTTTACCATGCTTTCAATGCATGAATAATTGTTCAAAAATAGAACGCAAAAAAGAGTTTACATATCGCAAAATTGCAAGTGTTGGTGGACGCGATTGAAAGTTAGGTGCGGGCAAAAAAAAAAAATCTGATACTCTCTTCCTGAGTCTGCGTAGCTGTGATTATCCCTTATTGCAGCCCTATCTGAATTTCCGGCCGCCATGGGAAGTGGGAGGTATCAATATATCCAGCCAATGAAACATGTACAAGTATTCACCCTGGTGTATCGAAATTGCGCAATTATATAAATCAAACTTGACGCTTCCGGCTCCCATCACTCTGTGCGCTGAACCGGACAAGAATCAACAATGAAGCAGTTCGTGTTACTTTTTGTCGCCTCCTGCGTTGTGGCATCCACTCTCGCCAAGCCCTTCCCAAGTAAGTGTCTATCATTTTCAAATAAGTTGAAAAGCATTTAGCTAACAAAAATCGTTATTTTGTTTGCAGCTTTTAAGAGGGCTGCTGATTCCGATGAGTCTGACGACCAACAAGGATGGTTCTCTGACGAGAAGAGGTCTCTTTTCAAGAGGTTTGCTGCCCCCGATTCGTTCGAAGATTTCCTGGAATCGCTAGAAGAGCAAGGGTCTTTCTCTGACGAAAAGAAGAGGGCAGCCAAGCCCGACTCTGATGAGTCTGACGACCAACAAGGATGGTTCTCTGATGAGAAAAGGTCCGTCTTCAAACGTGCTGCCAACATCTTCAAGCGCTTCGCTGCTCCCGACTCCCTGGAAGATATCCTGGAATCGCTGGAAGAGCAGGGATCTTTCTCTGACGAGAAGAGGGCAGCCTCTGAATCGGACGAATCGGACCAGCAGGGATGGTACTCAGACGAGAAGAGGTCTGTCTTCAAGCGTGCTGCCAACATCGTGAAGCGTGCTGCCTTCCCCGATTCGTTCGAAGATTTTCTGGAATCACTAGAAGAGCAAGGTTCTTTCTCTGACGAAAAGAAGAGAGCAGCCAAGCCCGACTCAGATGAGTCTGACGACCAACAAGGATGGTTTTCTGATGAGAAGAGGTCTCTTTTCAAGAGGTTCGCTGCACCCGATTCTTTCGAAGATTTCCTGGAATCGCTAGAAGAGCAAGGTTCTTTCTCTGATGAAAAGAAGAAGAAGAGGTCTCTTTTCAAGAGGCTCGCTGCACCCGATTCTTTCGAAGATTTCCTGGAATCGCTAGAAGAGCAAGGTTCTTTCTCTGACGAAAAGAAGAGGGCAGCTAAGCCCGACTCTGATGAGTCTGACGACCAACAAGGATGGTTTTCTGATGAGAAGAGGTCCGTCTTCAAACGTGCTGCCAACATCTTCAAGCGCTTCGCTGCTCCTGACTCCCTGGAAGATATCCTGGAGTCGCTGGAGGATCAGGGATCTTTCTCTGATGAGAAGAGGGAGGCCAAGCCCGACTCAGATGAGTCTGACGAACAGCAGGGATGGTATTCAGACGAGAAGAGATCCGCCTTCAAGCGTCTCGTCAAGCGTTTTGCCTTCTAAGATGTTAGAATAAATCAGCTTCTTTGCAATAAATGTGTTTCCGGCATATCACCCACCCAACCCAACAATTTCTTGTCGTCGAGATAGAAACAAACCTCTGCTGTATCTGGATTAAGCAAATAAATAAAATTGGTACTGCGGCCTATTCATCTTACAAACATCTGTCATTTTCATGCTGACCCTCTATACATTTGAAGGTGATAGCCAAATTATCAGTAATATTTTGGTGGTAATTAAGATGGACATTGCGTAATACATGGTGAATGAGTCAGGTTTTTGATATAGAAAATCTGGAGAGCAGTTGAAAAAATGGATCCATATGGAATGATGTAACAACAATAATTTATTTCCTGCATTTGATGACTGTGTTTTAACTCCCTGTAGCCTAATGACGCTAAATTGTGTCACCAATTTTCCTAAACATTTCTGACATTACCGTAACGACCTGTTAAACAAATCTGCGCAGGCAGTGTTAAAACTAGATAGTCTTAAAGAAGAGACGACCTTATAACAATGTTGGCGCCTCTCTTCTTTAAGGCTCTCTAGTTCACACTGCACTTTTTATCAGACAAAATTAATGTTGTAGGCCCTAAACACACTCCTCATACCTTCACAATGTAGGAATAAAAATATTACCATCTTCATAATTTTACACACTTAGGCTATCTATATATGCACACTTTATTAGTATTAAATAGTTTATCATAAATTGGCATTTTAAATTACTGTGCCAATCAAGTTATTTTGGAAGCTACCACAGTTCCACTCAACCTTTGAGACCATTAATAAAAGTTCGCCTTTTACACGTAGGCCTAATGTCTCTGAATCATGCTCTGAATAGTTATTGATATGCATGGAGTTACGAAACTCCTTTTAAAAACCTTTAAAAAAAATACAAAATGTCTTGAAAGAATAAACGCACTTAAAAAAAAAAAACTATCTAACTCTCACTTGCTACACACGGTCATTCAAACATGAACCTTTCAGACTTTCAGTCGCGTATTTCAGTTATTTTTGTAGTGTCAAGCCTGCCTTCTCTCCAGCCAATCATATTTCACATCCACTCGCCACATGACGTCCCACACATTTGCGATAATAACGATCACGCATGTGTATTTTAGATCGTCAATCGTCAAAACCTGACATTGCAGCTCTTGCAGCTGCAGGCATGGCTTCAGCGCCCCTCACAAACGACCACCACAAATTCGTCTGCAGGTACGTATATTCGCCTTTAAAATCATTCTCGACTGGACTCCCTCAATATTAAACACCAATTTGTTGTGTGCACAGGGTCAGCTCCACACTCAACCGTGATGTGAAGGCTTTTGGAAAGAAGCACTTGTTTGATGGCATTGAAGACACCTGCTGGAACTCGGACCAGGTACGTGCACGACACTCCTTCGTGCATTATTGCCATTAATTAATAATAACCGATGTTGAGGAGAAATACATTGTCTTCCAGGGCTTGCCGCAGTGGATATCCCTAGAGTTTGAAGCTCCTGCGAGTGTTGATTGTGTGGAGATGCAGTTCCAGGGAGGGTTTGTTGGAAGCGACTGTGCCTTGGAAGGACGCGAAGGAGAGGACCAGGAGTGGAGGACTCTGGCCAAGTTTTATCCAGAGGACAACAACAAGCTGCAGCGGTTCCAGATTACGTGCAGGGACCAGCAGTGCAGGCAGGCGCGGATTGTGTTCAGCTCCAGCACCGACTTCTATGGCAGGATAACCGTGTACAAGCTGGGACTGTTCGGGAGATTTGATCAGTGATTTAGTGCTTGTGAACCTTTTTGTGAAAGTGACAAACGTGTGTATTTCCAGACATGTGGTTATTTCCAAGCCTGCCAGTGCGTTCTGTTGGGCGTGCTAATGTGGCAATGCATATTAAATACAATTTGTGTAAACTGGCATTTATTAATAACCCCCTGATTAATCTTACGTTAAAAACTCATCAACTGTTGAGTTTTAATATGTAAGCAGAGCTCCGAACTGTTCTGAGGTGTCAGCCACCGGATTGCGCCCTCTGTTCTATTCTCAAAATGGCGGCAGCCTCCTTGAGAATGTTCCAGGTGAGTCGAACTTGGTTGCGTTTAACTCTTGTAATCCCCCGATGGCTCGTGTAAACCGGTGTAATGGCATCGTTTGGACACCTTTTCAGCGCTGCCTGAGCGTCGGCTCCGCCCCGTTGACAGTGAAGCCGCATGTTCCACTCATCCAGTTCCGGAAGGGAGGGAACTCGTCCCATGGAAGTGGTAAGGGACATATGCACAAGGTCATACTATTAAGAATTTAACGCTACATTATCTTTCAGTTGTACATTACTGTCACTTTAACATAGCCGAGAGATGGCTGATAAAGTCCACAATATTCTCACACTCGTTTCTCTGCCAGTCCCTCAGGCAGCGGGCCAAATGGCCACCATTGCCAAGACGGGGAAAGTGACGGTGTCCTCTGTGGTCTTGGAGGACTGGCAGCTGCCACCCAGGTACCGGAGGAAACCAATTGACGAACAGGAAGTGGAGTGGATCAATGTGAGTCTCGTTTTGAAAACCCTCAATTGCACTCCATTGCTGCTCAGATGTCAGGCTGAAATTGGCTTAATACTGTTGCAAGAAGACACGAATCAGCTGAACCTCACAAATGATGCCACAATTAAATTCTTACATTTGACAGAAAAATGACAACACTTTTCCTATTAAGGTGAGTGGTCTCCCCTCCGAGGCAATCTCAAAATTAGCTAAGTGCTGGGGGAGGGGGAAAGTATCTGACCGATTCTTAGAGTGCTTCACATGCTCATGTTGAGGTCATAGGCCACTTTTAAAAAGGATTGTGGCATCACTTTGGTGTGTTTTTAAAGGATCATGTGGCAGTAATTGCACAAAGATTTGATATTGCCAAAGGACAGAACTTGTCAAGGAAGACAGCTCGGTTTAATTCTCCAATAGAGTGATGCCACTTCCTTGAAGACATTGAAAATTCCACCTTCCCTTAAATTAGAAGTTAAAAAAATATGGAATTTCTATGATAGCTACATTAATGCAATGCACTAACCAGTCTAAGATAACTGTTTTTTTTAATTGCAGCGAGGTGGCCCCGAGTGAAGTATTACCTAAACAACTTGGTAGACATTTTGCACAGTATTTATATGCAGAGTTAGACATCATAAATTATGGTGTAGCAATCTACATTTGAATTTTATTTGTTGGAGTTCATATAACAATGCTGTATTCGGAAGGCAGAGGAAGCCCTTGTGCCAAGTGAACTGGAACTGTTGGGTGAATCTGGATAGGAAGGTTCCACACCATGGTCTCAATGTCCAACTTGCCAGGTCCATGCCAGGTGGAGTCCATGGGTGGTGCTGAAGATGTGGGAGAAGTTGGGGTGAGGGGCTTTTTGGCTGTCACGAACTCAAAATGGAGTCGCCAACGAAGACTCACTGAAAATACAGAGAAGCGCGTTAATCCCACGATGGCATCTGAACAACCCTGGTGAATGTCACATTTTCTCTTTACTACTGTCACAAGAAGTTGCGTGAGACATACCAATGTTGGTTGAAAATCCGGGTGTGACGTGGGATGGGACGGGAAGCACCAGATGGGTGTGTCGGAGCCTCAAGCACACTTCATGGTATTTGCTGTAGGACACCACATTTTGCATCTCTTTCGTGTCTTTCTTCTTGGAGGTGGGGGATGTAGGCGACTTCCTCTCGGGTGATCCTTGTCCTTTGGCAACAACCACCTCCTCACTTTGCAGGGTGACAGAGAACTGCACCGTAGGCACCGTGGCCTGGGAGAAGTCGAAGGTACCCACCACGTCCTCCCCCAAACGGAACCCTGTCTTGAAAAGGGAGAATCGCACCACCTTCCCATGGTTGTTGGTGACATTGTACACATTAGGGTGGCGTCGGCAAGTCTGGGACTGGAGGAGCTGAAGGGCGGCATCCAAAGGGGATTCACGAGGCAGAGATTCCAAGAAAGGGTTGCTGGGGGTTAGATCCTCGCTCTCATTGTACAGCCGCCGCTCTGCTATGCCTATGTTGGGGTTGGAGTTGAGCATTAGAGTTAGTGTGAAACAAGTTTAAGATATGGTAACAATGGGTGATTGCAAAAAAAATCTTAAGTTTGCAGTAACTTACTGCAATAAAAAATATATGCTGGATTTTTTTTACCATATTTGATGGCATATAAATGCACTTTTTTGCCCAGATAATTGCACAAAAATATCGTCCTGCAGCTTATATGCGAAAATACAATAAAAGGTTTTTTCCCTGAATATGATCTGCTGAAATGGTGTGCATCTTATATGCCATCAAATACGGCAAATATTTTTAGTCATATTTAATATTTTCAGAATGCGGATAACTGTTTTATCTGCTTCAGAATTAACTTTCATTTTGCACTGAAGCAGTTAATGACTCATGACTTGCAGACAACTGCAGAAATAAAGTACATTGAGGTCACATTGAAGGTTGTACTGCATTCATATTAAGGCATAAACTACTTCAGTGCAAGAAGTCTGAAATTTTCTCTTCTCTGATTATGTACTGTGAAATACATAGTGTGAAATTTTCCGTACAATTAGCCCTTAATCAGACCTTGCAATACTAGTATCCTGAGAGGAACCCTGAGCAGCTTGATGCAAGCGTTCACTCTCTGAGTCCCCACAGTGATCTTGTACGAATACTTGACCGCCTGTCCCCTGAAGGACGGTGGAGCACTTGCAGGCAGGACCTCCCTGTAGAGGAAAGAGCGTGTCTCTCCTGGGAGCAAGCGTAGGTCGCAGAAGAGTATGGATGGTCTGGTGGACAGGACCACCCGTCCTCTCTCCCCGCGGCAGGGGGCAAAGGAGGTCTCGGTGTTGGTAGTGGCCGCCTCCTCAGGCGACACCAAACCTTCCTGCGGGTAGCGTACCTTTCCCTCGTTCACAGTGCAATGGCAATGAATCTGTGCGCTTGCCCAGGCCAGTACCTCCAGGACATCCCTGAAAGTGATAGTGTCAATTTGCTGCCAATCCAGGCTGATTGTATGAGTCTCACCGGTTGCACTGCGACCTTGCATGTGGGCTTGGGGAAGGGTTGTGGAAGCTGATGCAGCACTCGACCGTCTCTCCCGACAGGTAGGTGACGCCCCGGAGGAGCTTGGCCGTCACCTCGATCATCGCAGAAGGACGGACGGGTCTGCAGCTTGGTCCACTGGAGACTGGAAAAGGATACCATCGACTCTACCTCAATCATTTTTGCCAGCTGTGCTAGGGTTGGAATTAAGGAGGGACTGGAGGATGCTGCCAACAGGTGGCGCGGAGGGTAAGTTTGCGATAAGTTTTGCGAAATTTCAGTCAGCGTGATTGCGGGCGTAAGAAAATAATGGTTGGCATACGAAATTGGCATCTCGAAGCACTAAATGTAATTTGTTGTGACCACGGTGGTTGTGACATTTAAAGGAAGATGGCCAAATATACGAGTGATTGGCAATAATTATTGAGTGCTGTAGAACCTGTCATAAGTTCGAGAGGTGGCGAAGAAAATAAAATTATTGTTCACCCTAGCAACCAGTACGAATAGAAACTACTACACTAGTGCAGATTCTCCTTGCATTGCAAAAAATATGCATTTAAAGGAACATACGCTATATGCGCAGTAGTGTACAGTACCGGTACATTAACAGCCCGTGAATATATCATTTTTACGGTATCTAGGACCATTCCGATTATCCGTCGTCACCCGTACAGTCATTAGCCCGGACAATCGGGAGTACAGTGTATATTAAAAATTGATGCGCTTTCCTAATTTTTGCGCCTGTTGGTTATACTTTCCGTGAGACGAGGATGCGGTTGCGTGCAAGCCAGGATGAAACCAGCCGCACTTCAGCGATCAGGGAAGATGCAATAGTGTTTCCATCGTCGTGGATGTACTGTACAGTACAGTACACTGCATACTGTAGTGTACAAGCGGAAAGTATGTAGCCATACTGCATACACACACAAAGAGTGCTGGGCTGACATTTATAAAGCTGCCTAATCGACTGGTGGGAAAGGAGGCGTCCCACATGTAAGTTTTAGTTGCATCATGTTTTTAACAAAATCGGACCCCATAATACCGTGGCATAGGGACAGCACTGGAATTTGGCCTGAATGCGTCGCACATGTCTGTGTAGAAAGTACGGGTACGTTAATTAGCCGTACGTTGGCAGCATACCGGTACTTTTTAATTATGGAAGCACAATGAGAAATCCGGACGTTACATCACTGTGCATTCACGTTTCGAATATGCGGGCTTGGATAGGGGTACTGCACACGGTGATTATCACATGCAGATTTTCCTTGAAGCATTCGCACCTATTATTTTAATTAGGATCAGAGTAAACTGGATTTGTTCCAGAACAAAAGCCGTGTACCGTACTTCATTGTTGTGAATAAATTGTTCAGCCAGTATAAGTGAATAACAACCCAAAAACACTGGAGAGAATGTAATACAGTAATGACTAATGATGAACAAACGTAAACATATGCATCATACAGGAATATGTTAACTGAGATGTAACACTAGAAATATGCAGCGTAAGAGAGTTTTTGCAGTGACAGTGACAGGTAATAATTTGACAGAATTCATGTTTCTAAGTAACACCTAGCATGTTTACATCTTGGAAGCGAGGAAGGATGGACCGCAAGTAAGTTCATTTTCAAAAAATTAATCGATAACCGAGGCGAGAGTGCAGTTGCAAATTGGGACAAGTTGCGATTCCAAAGTGTCTGTACCGAATCACGTGAGATTTTTTTCAGTTTGCATCTGCATACTTTGCCATTATTGTTGTCAGTCTTCAGTTACACCAGTTTTTCCTGCTTAGACACAACAAAGCCAAAAATTCGGGCGGTGGCAGCTTGTCAAAGATGGTCCATGACTCGTGTCCGTGCTCGGCACTGGACGACTATATCTACGAATACGAGCGGACGCATGGGCCCATACCGATGGAGGACATACACAAGGCTTCAGGCGATGGCTGCTCCATTACGCGCAATCTAAAGAATAATATCAGTACTCTTGGTCTGCAGAGCTCGAAAGGTAGTTGTGCAGTGTCTGGTTGCAAATAGAGCTGGAATAAGTGAGGAAACATTTTGCAGCCGTAAACGAATTGCACGAAGCCAACGGTGCCATCCAGCGGTTTTTGCGGACGCTGAAAGAATCGGAAATCCAGCAGGACCTAAAAATTGGCCGCCCTGATTTCGTATTTGGGTCGAATTCCAGCCTGGACACGACCAGTCTGATAGAAGCGGACCCGATGAAGCCTTTCAGGAAGTTTCCACGTTCGAAGGCTAGATAATCCTGCACATTTTTTCCTCCAAAACTATATCGTGTAAGAAGAATAAAATTGACACGCTTCACTAAACGTTTCATTCTTGTGAATTGTACGAAACGAGCGGATTTAAGGATTTGTTCAACTTTTATTCCATTTCGATTCCTGTTTGGAACCAGTTTGGCCCCTTTGTGCGATTGCAACCGCCCGAAGTTTTTGTCACAAAGAATCGTACCATAATCCGTTATTTTGTGTTGCTTTGATTCTATTCTGCTCAGCGTAACATAGCCAGAGTGTAATCTTGCCAGAAAAGGGCAACTTCAATAGGTATCTGAATTTCACTGTACCGATAGTGTATGCCAACAGAAACCTGTGCTAAAAAGCACATTGTGACGCATTGCTCAAAATCCACCGTTATGAATTGTTTACCGCAGCAACCAGTTGAAACAGAAGCAACAATCCTGCCAAATTATAATCCTGCACATTTTCCCCCAAAACTATATATATCGTATAAAAATAATAAAATTGGCGAGCTTCACTAAACGTCTTTTGATTGTCTGCTGGTTGCTGAAGCAAGCAATCCGGGAAATGCACCTCATTTGCTTACTACTGATGGGTATAAAAATATCAAGCCTTCATTACTTCAGGAAAAAAAAATCATGTCAATTTACAGGCTTATCCCAATGAATTGAATCAGATCGCCTCGGAAATAGACCGTGCTGTTAGGGGATGCAGACCTGTGAGCACCGAATATTCCGTAATCTTTTAAGCCGTGCTCTTTTGCATTCCGCAGAGAAGCCAGCCGTGTGGGGTTAGGAGATTACTTATTTATTGGCCAGGGTTTGGCTCGCTATCCATCCATGCACTCGAATCACACTGGAGGGAGTTACAAAGCCAGCACACTACGCAGTTGATTTTGATCTATCCAAGATGACAAAGAAATATGAGAGGCAGAATTCGCTTGTATTTTTAATGTTGTTGATGTCTCCAGCATACGATTAATCGATTTAAAAAAAAGTTTGGCCAGTACTTGGCCGGTTTTAAATCATCGCACTGGTGGTTCGAACTATTGGAGAGAATTAACATATAACTGCAGCCCACACCCGCGGAGAAAGCGGAATGGTGCAGGTGACTAGTCGCATTCTGCCCATGCGGTTTGAAATCCGATAAAGTTAACTTCCTTATATCGGAAAATCCTGGGGACTGGGGAAATGGTTTGCTGCCGATATTCCCCCTCCATCTTCTTTAAGTGGAGAAGTAGGAAAAAATTTCTCCCTATTTTTTGCTGGATCCGGTGATAAAATGACCCTCTTGGTTGCTGCTGCTGCTGCCGCTGCCTTTGGGGAGAAGGTTTAATGCAAGGGAAAAGAGATCTCCGAAGGAATACGAATGGCTGCAATTGGAAAAGCAAGAAGTACAGAGCCGCCTGCAAAAGAGCGCTTTTGTCTCCCAGAACCTGAGTCGCATAAAACGGATTGAGTCTGCAAATTTGCGATAATATTACCAGGATTAAGCCCACGTCGTCCCGCATTTTGGCCAGCATTAATATGTGACAAAGTTCACTTTGCCATTAGGAAAATGGGACTCTAATCCATGCTAACTTTATGGGAGGCAAATATTTGGGAGGGGGCTAGAACATATATGCCAGCGAACAAAAAAAAAAAAAAACGAATACCTGGCACTTTTCTGCGAGCAAAAAAGGATTTGCGGTTATCTCCGTCGTAAATCAAGTTTATAGTAGTGGGAGGGGAAAACTTACAAGGGAAGGATATTGGCTGCAATTCAGACGAGTGAAGAGTTTCTGTAATAGCTGAACCTTGCTCCAGGGGCGAGGGTCTATCGGTTTAGAGTAAAATAGGAAGCGTGGGTTTTCACTCGCAGATGATGCCCCTCCGATAGAAAGGAAGAGGCTGCAGGCTAATATTCCGGCATCCATTCAGCTTCACCTGAAAAGAGTTTTTGAACAGAAAGGACTGAAATGGATTCGCAGGAATGAAGTGCGGAGTACCGTATATACGTCAGTTGCCATACTGTGTACATACTGTACAACCTGCAACCCCGATTATTTCAAAGCCAATGTCAGGCACATGGCATCCCCTTTTTAGGCGAAATGCATTATCCTTAATAGAAATCCAGCCCCTTTTTTGCCTTTCACACCTATAGCACTGCATTTCATCTCCCTGCCGCCCACTTCTGGGAATCGTGGTCTTGTACTTTCTTCAATAAACTTTGTGCTAATGATTCGGAAAAGGAGGTTGGCTCCTCGGAGAGGGCGTGGAGGAAGCTCGAGTTCGGCTTGAAAAGTGACACGACGAATCCCTTGGGATCTTCGCGAATTAAGCTCGGGCGAAATTAATGGAGAACCCACCCTCTCTGTAATTAATATTATTGCTACCGGAAGTAAAACTAGCTTGCAATTTCTTTTCCTCCTACATCTTTCTATGGGCAAACACGCGCACTTTTGGTACAAGAGCCGGAGTTCTCAGCATGCGAAACTCTGCATAATTGATTTCAAGGGGGATGGTGTGAGTCATAAAATAAGGCTGGGGGGTACCCTGATACACATGCAGCTGGTTCATGCAGCGAGAAAAGGAGCGTGGGCTCGTATTTTATTAATAAGTGGCATCGTTTTGGCAGGGGCCGGGCTCAAAAGAGGCTTGGTTATGGACCCAGCACCCAGTTTTGCCTATATTGCTGTAGGCGATCGAACTGGACTTTACACCAGGCTATTTGTTTTACATGGGCATTACTTTGGGAGGGCTGATTCCGCAATTTGCTCTTACTTGGATGTGACACAGTCAAGCCATTAATTCGGTTGTGGTAGGCGTACCTAGCACTGGTGGATTTATGGGAAACTGATGAGGTGTGGGGGTGTTTAAAAACAAAGGGTGTCACATCCAGTTTAGAGAATGGGACGAAACATTCTGGGGTTTTCTCCTGTAAAAACTGAAATGAAACTTGAAGATAATACTAACGCACATAGAAATTAAATTAATAACAAATAAATAAATAAATAAAAACTAATAGGTCTACCAAAGAGCTTAATACTAGGAAGAGTGGAAAAAACAGCTGGTAGCATAGCAACCGTGTCTCCAATCGACTGACCTGCCACCTGGCGAGTCGACAACCAAACTCGATACTGTATTGTACAATACAGTATTAAGCTCTTTGAGGTCTACTTCGAAGCATGACAGAAATTTTAACATAGTTACAGGAAATACTAAAAAAAAGTAAATCAGACAACAAGTTGCATAACTACAGAATATAATTTTTAGTACGCATATTTTTTTAAATATGCACATTTCATTTGCGTCTTTTTATGGCAGGGATTTGAATGTGAATGAAGTGGAACTAGCAAGTGTATAGTAACCTAATTTGCCTAATAATCTAAAATGCTGGATTTTTAGGGGAAAAGTTACCTCCAGCAGTAACTTTGTCTCATTTAGAAAAAGTAGGTCAATTAGCCCTAATATGTAGATAAATAGCTAGTGGAGTTCGGAATAACAAATGTACTGTACGCAGGCAGCAGACCAGAGGGAGGGAGGGGGGGGGCGCCTATTAGAAGTTTCGAGTCACGTTCCCGTAGCCTCACAATCATCCGACTTTCCCTGTAAATTGATTTTTACCGACTCTTTCAGTGTTCCGTAATCTGGATCCTTCGCGGAATTCTGAAATTCCGACGAGACTCCGGGGCGAAACTCGCAATATTCCAAGCTGCTATTGGCGTTTTCGGAAAATATTGTCGCCTCCAACCTCCGCTCTGGCTCGAAATAAATCAAACCTGTTAGAAATTAGTTTTGAATTTTTTTATTTCCACAATCAAATTCGGTTTAAGCGACGTATCGGATGAGGACTGCGATGTGTTTAAGGTGATGCACTGCCATGAAGTGAACAAGTTGGATAGTTTAACCTGACAACCAGGAATTGTACGTAAAATATGAATGTGTTTTTTCTTCTTCTTGAAACCTGTTTCTGGGACGCGAGGACAAACAATCATCTCTTGGGTATAGTACAGCGCCATGAATTTTTTTCAAAGCCATGTTGACAGAATCAATGCTCCGATGTAAATGAATATGTACAAGGCTTTAAACGGATGTCATTCTTGAATTATTGCTGTGACAGAATCTAGTGTGGACCACATACCACACCACTCTATAGGGTCAAACGTGTGCCAATGCATTGATAGACAGGTGCGATTTATATCTCCGTGACAGCATGCACATATAATAGGTCCGTATCGTTAGTTTCACGTTGCGTCCACGGGAAAAAAGGGCTGTTTTATTTCCCACACATCCATGCCATACAATATGCATGTCAATTGACCCAGTGACATACTTCGTGGTGTTCGATACACGTTGAAGTCGGAGTAATTTGAGGCGTGGATAGGGCTTGCTCGGCGAAGACGTCCCCTTGGAACCTTCATGAAAATGGCAAAGATGGATGATGGTGACGAAGAGCGAAGAAATTGTAAGGGGGGAGGTTATTGGGGGCGACCCAACTGGCTAATCGTTTTCTGAGTGGCCAATATTGAGCTAAACTCCTGCAGAAAATCATTTCTGCCTCCTACAGTGCGATGTGGAATTTTATGTGTGCTGATAAATCACGTCTGTCAAGATTCATGTCACATATTTTTTGTCCTGCCACGTAATTTGTACAGATTGATTTATGGTCGGTTAATATTGTTTTAAATATATTTTCTGGGATGCTGCAGTATCGGTAGCCTTATAAACTGACGTAAAAGTGTGGGCGTAATTGCATAAGATATAGTATTCCGGACATGATAATAGGACCACCGTTTAGTACTCCTATAAAAGTGGGCTGAAAAGTTGTTAAATGCTCGCACCACAAGTTTTCTGAAGCGCTGCCTTAATGGCCGCATCCCTCACTTCCGCCAGCAAAATCAGGAAAAAGTACGGGGCCATTACCGTAATTTATATGGCGATTATGAGCTTAAAACTACAGCTACAGTCAACTCCGCAGCATACAGCGCGCCGTAAGTCTTTAATTCATCCCGGCTCCAAAAAGTGAATCCCACTGTATTAAAATCGGGGATGGCCTCCGTTATTTTAATATAAGAAAACTGCCTCCACCGCTATACATCACAGGTCCGTGTGACAATGTGAATGGGGCCGAAAGAGTGCGAAAATTGACATTTTTGGCCCATTGCGCCGGTGCACAACGCAACACACCCTTGGGCTGAATCCAAGCCTGTGCAAAGTCCTCAGTGGAGTTCGGGACATCGTGGCGGTAAGGAGGGAATCACCAGTCGTTCTTCTGTTGTGCTGAGTCCTCTCTCGTGATTCTATGGTGTCCCTAGCGAGGGAGGTCCTCGGGTCAAGAAAGTGCTCAGGTCAGTTTGCAATACAATGCTGGTCCTTTTCTTGGCTATTTGGTTGGGCAAATGTTGGCTCGCATGTGCAGTAATTGTATACTTGCGGAATATGCAATGAGGAAGGAAGTGGTTGCAGAGTTGTTGTTATCTTAGCAGAACAGGCGCTTGTTGAGTCATTATTTGCACGGATTTTACATGCCGTCAGTTTTTTTTTTTGTTCTGGCGGAAATGTGTACACTTTACAGTGTGCGCCTTGTCGATGTTTTGTACTAGTTTCTGTTTAAACTGCGCGAAGATGCGTGAAATTGCGACAGTTCTAGCGGTAATTTCTGGCATCGTGTACAGACACTGCGAATTGCAAGCTGCAGGCATATTTGTTCCGAATCAAAATAATTTCAAAATTTCCCCAGCAAATGAAAGTATGCAGTATCTTGTAACTATTGCAAATAGTGATAGGAACTTATAACAGTACATATAAATGTACGTTAAGTGGGAACTTTTAGTACTGTATTTATTTATTTTCATTTCAAGATGGCCATTAATTTTGTCGCCTCTGCTGTTAAACGCTGCATTAAATGATGGGCAATGTTATTGTCCAGTGCCCCTGTGTGATGCTATCACATTTTGCCATATTTGTTAACCTTTTATTGATAATGACACTGATGGTATTCCCTTGCTGTCACATAGAGTATAGGCTTACGCATGTACTATTGACATGCCTGATTACTTTGTGGGGTGTCAATGCACAAAGGCAATCAGTCACTATTGGATGTGTGCTGAACTTTTATCAGCTAATGCCATTTATTTTTAAGCAATGTAGCTGCCTGAACGCTGCATATAATTACGGACCTGACTGTTAACATTGCCTCTAAGCGTTAATTATTTTGTGCGGAAACGTGAATCTCCAAGCTAGGCAAAAAATAGGCAGGAGCTGGCACTAAAAAGGCTGAAATTATGAATGGCATCGTAAAAATAGAGAAATGTGTTTTTGCCTCACATTAGACTGTATATGCACAGTATGTACACTGGTACAAAAACTACTACAAGAATTTTCAATTTAGACTGCAGCAAATGGTCCCAATAATGCCACCTGATACAATAATTTGAGGTCGAAGCAGTGCTGTGGAGAGCCAGTTGCTGTGCAAAGTCGTAAAAACCGAATGTGCCATTTTCAGTTATGCACTAAAGACGTGGCTCTAATTTAATTATTAATGAACTGGTATAGGTATTGTTTAGGTTAAGCTACTAATTTTATTGCCTTATGGTTGGGTCAAATAATGCATTCATCAACGTTTGTTTAATATTGTGTTGTGAGTAGTTGCTGTAAGGAAATCATGTTACCTTAATGCTATTACCGTATTCCCTCGTACCGTATTCATGCATGTTACACTAAACGGATGATTGAATCGTCGAGTAAGTTGCAAGGGAGCCCCAAACTGTGCAATTGTCATGCTAAAATATCCCAATACGCAAGTTCTGGCTGAGAATTCGCGCCTATTCGTCTGCGGTGAGCGAAAAGACGATGAGAATGAAGGCTCGGACTCAGGGAGACATGCGTCATGTCAGGCACTTAGACCTGGGAACATTTCCATTTTGCCGCGATAGACGATCCGATAAAAGTGTCCTTTCATAGCCGTGATGGCGTGGGGACGGTGCTATGGGACCGCTAGTCCGCTACCCCAACGGCTAAATCAATCAAACCGATCGCACTTCCTCCTTTCACTTCGGGTCAGACATTTCCAACCCGGGTTTTAGTGGCACCTGGGTGCGTCCTAAACTCTGTTAATGCCATCGCGGGGGGCAATGAAACAGAGGAATCCATTAGTCGGAATCAGGTGATAAATAGCTTTGAATGATTTATTGGTCGCTTGTTTGTGCAACTGCTAAGAGAGATGCTTTAGTTGCAAATCAGCGGCCCGCCAATGGGAGGGAATCTTTATCCCTTGAAAGGTCCAGATGGAATCGCGCAGCTCGAATTAGAATAATTTGCATGCAGAGATGGGTTTTTAGCGTTGCTAGCCCGCGTTTCTGACCCCGTCATTTTGATCACCCAAGGCGGGGTTGTTAAGGCCCCTAGGACATTCAGCCATTTGTCGACTCACTGATGGCTCATAGTTACTGGGTTTATGAGCCTGATGGAGACCTATACCCCACTCACCACCTCGCCTCGTTCTTTCTCCCCTCCACCCTTTTTTCCACCACAATTTGGTATTGATTTTGGGGTACGCCAAACGCAATTGTTCCTCTTTCTAGGGAGGTTTGTTTGGGCATTACTGCTTTTTTATATGCTGTATTTGGTCTATGCAATCACCTAATTTGATAGTGGATAGAACTACCTCGCGGCCGACGAAACTAAAATTCTGGCTGACATTTCGCGCCAAGTGAGTTGCATTCGTGGGTATAGCCTATGTAAAGGTGGGCGAAACCGCCCTTTTTAAAAGCACTGAATTAGGAACTATGACAGATGGACGAATAAAATGCGAAAAAAACTCGATCTACTATGAGTTGGCCAGAGTATACTGTCTTCATACAGTATTTTCATTTCCAAGACCTCCACTTAAATTGCAAGAGATTCCATTTATCCCTGGAGCGAAGTGGTCTGTGCTGTACGTCTGAGAGCAACATGTAATAATGAGTCAAGTTTTCTGTAAGGCTGTGAGTAAAACTGGTGCAGTGCAGCGAGGTTTTAGTTTTTGGGAGTGGAGCAATATGAATGAGTTGCCACATGACGGTTTTTAAAAATTAGTCATGTTTTCGGCTTGCTACATCATTTTTGGTGCCACGCCCAATTTCCCCTCACCATCTGCAAGATAAGTATACGCAATATACCTCACCACTTTATCGTAATCACCAAGGTAGGCATATTTCCGCCTTAACCGCCTACTGTACTATTTCATAAATTATATTCAAAATCCGCGCATATTTATTGCAAATAAAGAAATAATAAGTATAATGTATGTAACCCTCATGGTTGAGGATGTTGCATTGATAAAAGTCGGTTGCACTCGCTCTTGCTGTATATGAAATATCAGTTACGTGAACACATAAGGATTGCATTATGGGAGAGGGTTGAAAGTTCCGGATACATCTGACAACCGGAACTGCGAGTTATAGAATGTTCCGTGGCTCATTACTGTATGTCAGGCTGTCGTTCAGGATTTAACGCCAGATTTTTGATGGAAACAGTACAAAAATTTGCATGGTGACAGGTCGTGTTCAGGAGACAGTTACGTACGGGGTGGGAGGAGCATATCAGTCAATAATTAATGACATCATTGATATTTTAATTTGCATAACAGGTAATGTCCACTTCACACCCATTTTACCTGTTTGTTTGGGGTATCTGTCAGCAATAATTTGATACCTAGGGGATGGTAATAGATAATTGGAGGAATAGGAAGCTGGGGGAGGCAAATAACGAGAGGAAAAGTAGGCCTACAGATCTATAGGTCGGCCTTCGTTGTTCTATTGCAGAGTACATTGTAAACTTGTTGCAGAGCACCCATGTTGATATTTACTTCTATGCACAGATGGAGACAGTATAAAAAAGTTTGAAATGGGTATACAAAACATTTCCTTTTTATTCAATGCCACTCAGCTGATCACCATTTACATGCTTCCGTTAGGACTTGAACGTTAATCAAAAATTACTAAACGTGATGCGTACATAGGGTAAAATAATGAGAATTCGAAGGACGTCAATAGTGCACATGTACTGTACGTCTGTACACGTAAAAAGGACAGTAATCTTTGGAAATCGAAGATACTTTTAATGAAGTGGTTGACTGTGAAGACTAAAATAGTCAAATGTGTTCAAATAAATTAATTTGCAACTCTCATGCAAGGTTCTTCAGTTCCCTCTCTGGATGGAGCCCACTAGAATTTCGGAAAATCGACCGAAAATAATATCTCCGGAATTCGCCAATTTTTAATCCACTTATCGCAGGCTATCGGAAGTAGACCCCTTATCATTGCCGCACACTCTAGAAAGGCGGAAGGTATTTTCGCCTATTATACTTGTATCTCTTGCATTTGCAGAAAAGGCGCCAGTAAATTATCGGACTCTCCTGAGACTCATAAATTGCGTAAAGATATTATGAACATAAATTATTATGAGGCTAATTACGAAATGAGGAGTCAGCACAATATTAGTCGTGTCTAATGGTCGTGTTGCACTGTGCAGTGCGAATGTACCGTAGGGCAGACCCTTTTGCTGGCCTTGTTACTCCGCGTCAAGGGGGTGACAGGATGACATTAACCCTGGAACACCCCAGCACTACAGTGCGGTGTGATCTAAATATCTGGCTCCCGGCAAGCTAGGCCAACTTGGCTGGATTAGGTCTGGCTGACGTCCCGTGACTCGTGATTCTACGAGACGGGTTGATCGGAAACGACGTGACGCGACGTACAGTACGACCGGAGGTGTCCCAAAAGCTGATGGTGAACATGTAGACTCCTAGCGTGAAAAATGAGTGACCTCATGATGTTTTTGGCTTATTATGTTCCGACTTCTCGTAATGCTTTCATAAACCGCAACTTGTGCATATTTCTCTCATTACATGTCACATCAGGGATGCGAAAGATGGCTTGATGTTATTACCTTGAAAACTTGGCCTCGGAGGTATTATACGGGCAATTACTCATTTCCTGTGTGACAGGTGACATGCGGTGCGCAACTTTGGTGCGTTGCCACGAGAGGTTGTGTGGGTGTCACCAGTCTTCCTCACATCTGGAAATGACAAATTGCTGCGCCATCGGAGGCTGCGTCCACAGACCATACCTTATCCTTCAGGCGGTGATTAAGTTATACCTGGGAGGGATGTGACATCTAACAATATGACTGTGCATTACGACTCGTTAAGCTCAAGCTAATTACAGGTACACTGCGGGCACTCTTGGCACGATTCATGCTTCAGCCAAAAAAGAATCATTTCAATTCAATTTTCACTGTAGCAGACTATCAATAGTCCGTGAATGCCAGTGTCCCATTTGCTTCCTATTTCCACACATTAGCATTCAACTTGCTTCTGCATCCTCTCTGGCACTGGCCCATCCGTAAATCCCAAACCGCTGCACATGACACGTTAGAAAGAATTTTGGCACCGAATTCTCTCTCCCTCCCTCCCCATGATTATTTATCCCGGCCACTAGAACGGAAACCCTCGCCCGGAAATACAGTTACATATAGAAAACGCCCGCATTTATATCAGTCAGGCTTTGCCTCTCCCTGGAGAGCCACTAACGCGGTCTATGCACGTCACGACATTACTGCGAACAGAACGAAGAGTCTGGCTCAACTTATTAATCGGGATTTACCGGGGACTCATGGGCGGAGATGCTTAGAGCAGAGAGAGAGAGAGAGAGAGAGAGAGAGAGAGAGAGAAAGGTCCTAAAGCCTTCCGGAGGAGGAAGGAGGAGAACGAAGCTTTTGTGACTTGGCCTTTTCCGACAGCCTGAAATGGATGCTTTCAACCGGTCCTGCAGCAGCAGCTTCTCGCCAGAGCTGATCCCACTTCTCCTGGGGTGGAAACGCCATCGCTTCAATTACCGTGATTAAAATATTTTTAGCAGCTTCTCTTTCCTTCCACCACTTTTCCGCTGGAAAATTAGAAACCCGTGGAGACGCTACGTGAGGAGGATCTGTCTTGTAGAGATGCGAAATACTCTGGGGGCTGCCTGCAGGCTAAAAGTCGGTTTTCATTTGCGTTGGTAAATGGCGAAACAGGAAAAGGCAGTTTTATGAACAATTTAATCCCGCGTCCATACTAGACTTATCAGCTTCACAGCCGGGGGCTCTGGTTCTGCTGAAATAAAAATTGCTGCTAAATAATGGATCATGGGCTGGGCTATGGGCGGATAATGAGAAGGCGTTCACATTATAGAGAGATTTGCGGAAATGCGCGATGCAGAGGAAATAATGTGTCCGGCATTGCCAAAACAGTGTCTGCATGGCTTTATTACTGTTGCAGCATAATGTTTGTGTTTACCTTTGATATTAGTGCACAACCATCAATAAAAGGCATGCCGCAGTGTATTACATCATTGAGTACCTGGCTGGTAAATGTACCGTTAATAATAATGTACCTGTAGTGAATCCCTTCAATAGCCACATTGTTGCTGCTCATTACTCGGAGTATCATTGTGGAAAGATGGCTCCAACAAAAACAACGACTATGATTTATAATAATAATAATAATAATAATAATAATAATAATAATAATAATAATAATAATAATAATAACTAATTTGAATTATTATTATGCTCGGAAATAACATTAAAGCTTCAGCTGGCCTTTAATTACTTTAACATAACAATTGCAAAACTATATGTTATTCTTAAAAATTCAATGTCTAACACTGTATTATGTAGTACAAGCTCAGGCACGGAATGGAATTAATAAATGATGTTGCTCACACGACTTATGTTGACAGTGTCCTGCGATCACGCACTGTTCATAAATTTTGCACAATTTAATTTTTAATGAACATCAAGGTGACTATCTCTTTACATTTTTTAAAAACCTTGCCAATATCTTCGGTTTTCAGCTCTTAGACAGCACAGCCGATATACTGTACAGATATCAGGAAATAATTTGCAGTATTAAATCTGTCGGAAGTGACTGTACTGTAGAACCTTATTTTTGCTTCGAATGTTACATTAAAACAGTGTGAGCAATATCATAGCCTGACTTGCTAAGTGTAAACACCTTCACACACCTTAGTTAAGCATTTGGAATGTTTTACTGCAGTGCAGTGGCTGCAGCTGCCCATTAAGAAATTAAACACCACACGAAATGGCTTCCATCCACACGCACTTATGGCATAGTAATATGTGAAACTAGTGTTTACCTAACAGATTGTGACTGGATTTGACATCGTAGGTGATTTTATGAACGTGTATGATACGATGGAAGCCAGCGAGTCTATTAGTTTGGCACTATTTAATTTGTTTAATGGAACTGTAGGCCTTATACCTTGCGTGGAATTTTATGACTCATTTAGCATGTTAGCAGACAACTGCCATTAGTTTTCAGTCCAACTGACTTGTGCGAAGAGGATGTGTTTGCGGTATTAAAAGTTTTTAAAAAACATTATCCGTGTGTACTTTGTACCCATCAGTCCAAAAAGAATCGTCCCTCGCGTCGATCGGGCAGCCACGCGTCAGGATGAAAGGAACCAGTTAACTGGTTCCTTTCATCCTGACGCGTGGCTGCCCGCTCGACGCGAGGGACAATTCTTTTTGAACCGTTGGTACCATCGTATTAATTATTTCTATTCTGTCCCCATTGCTCCAAACCCAGCGAGTTAGATTCACGCTGAGATGACAGTTATACCATGCTAATTTACTTAATGTGTCATAATAATTAGTCTTGTGGCTTTCCGCAGGTCGAGTGCAAGTGATACGCACAAAGCTGGACCTTGGCACATTGTCCTGAAAACTTGGGAGGATCCCAAAGCGCAAGATCCCCCGCCATGACCATGTCTCACTACGAAGTCAGTTCCGATGGTGGAAGTTCGCATCATCACAGTCACACCAAGCTGCACGGGGTGAGTACTTTCCGTATAATTGTCACTTTTCCTCGCTCCCTTTTCAAAATCCAGCCTCACGCACTTTTAAGTGGACAATCAAAGCCCCCTCACAGTCGCTTGTAATGGCAGGACTTTTTGGTGGAAACGACGGGCTTGCAACTCGTTAAATTAAGCGAGGGGCTGTTATAACGTATATCTGGCTGGTGTTTCCCCGCGCCACTGAAGGCTTTCCTCTGAATGCCGCCGCGGTTATTCCCGGTGGGCTTTATTGTGGCAGAAAGTAATAATATTGACGGGGGTAAGAATTGAAAATAAAACCCAACCGCGTCGACCCGTAATTAATTTTAAACTGTTGGTGCAAGTTTGGCGGGCCCTGTGATGTTGCCGCGCCCAATTTCAGTCGACTGACACTCGCAAACTTTCAAATGATATTGTTTGGGAGGTACAGCACAGTAACCATCACCACGGATGCCATAAAAAAACAAGTGTCCATGCATCACAACTTGGGCTGGACCAAACTTTGAAACAGGGGACGAGCTTTCAAACGGGAAATAGTTTCCGCTCTTTTATCCGGGACCTAACTTGCTCTCCGGATCACAATGTTTCCGCAGACAATAACAACTTTCGGTCAGGTGGAACCCTCTGCAAATATTGTCCTCTCTGAGGCAGGGGGTGTACGACGGAGAAAATTCATTACCCAACATTCTTTTTAATCAGGATCAATAGAGCGTCCTTTGCCAGCGGTACTAGTTGTTTATCAGTATAAGGTGGACCTTTGTTGTAGGGCTCGTGGGTGGAGGGAGAGAGAGTCGGATTCATGGCCTTTTTCGGAGGTTGAGATACATCACTCCGGGTGCTATTGTCTGCCGACTTTTATTTCCATTTGGGAAAGCGGGGAAAAGGTCCTTTTTTTGGCGGGGAGAATATATCCAACCAAATGTCCCTCTCAAAACAAAGGGAAATAAATTTTTTTATCGCATCATGGTGTGTTCAAGAGTGAGCATGAAAACGGATAAGCTTCGTAGTCAGAACGAACAAGTCAGGCGGGGAAATGTCATTCTAGTTGGAAACAGTGTCACCTAGATCTGATGCAATTTAGGACGCTTTATCCTAGGTATTAGTTTGCAAATTGAATTACAACACGATTCAATCCAAACATAAATGGGCCTAATGCTATCTTTTGTGCTACGCAGCATTCAACAAGTTACACGGTTCGGCGAAACCGGATGCATTGACATGTAGCCGGTTAGCGACATAAATTCGATTACAGCATAACCCGGGCCTAATTGATATGGCTATAGAATCGGAGCATTAACTGCAATGGTACAAGTGCCGGTTTTAAATGCCGCTTTCTACCTTGATAAAATTAAGTTCCAGTTCTTTGAACCGTGCGATGAACAATGGAGGCCCGAAGTTTCGGTCGACGAAAAAGTGATGAGAGTAAAACTCTGTCATTAGTGTCATCCGATTTACGTTAATCTGCATTCGCAAGAGCCACGTTGCGCATTGCAAATAGGGGAACTTTGACCTTCCGAAACGTACAGACCGTATCCTACAGAGACGTGCGGTAGGTTTGCTAATCCATAATCTCCGGCGGGAGCTGCACTGATGATGGTCTAGGCCAGCAAACCGCCGAAAAGGCAAGCTTCCACCAATTTTGCGCCTAGTTCCTGTATTCTAGTACGTACTATGCATTCCATCACCCTTGTTCCGCATCATACTTTTGGAAACTCAAATAATGGGATAGGTCAGGAACAGCCTCATCAGCAGACTGTTTTTCATGCTCGGCCAACTGGAAAATACTGTGCCACCTAAGAGAAACTTGTGGGATGTTTTGCTCTTTAGTACATTATCAAGTGATGAAATATCTTAAAATACATTAACTACAGGTAAATTGCAATAAGTTGCAGCTGCCGATTTTGCGACCATTTCAAGGTTATTGAAGTTAAGCAAACTAATAAAATACTGTAAACATGGGGTGTGCTGGAGTACCACCGTTAAAATGCAATAGCTTTAGCATTGATTTAATTGGAGATGCATTGGGAGAGAGCACCCTCTCATTTTGCCCCACCAGTAGCACTTACACTCGGACCACGGAGCACAATTTATTATCGACATCATCATTACAGCGCAGTTTTGTGCCCCTGTACTGATCGAATTGGACCGAAGGAAGGCTCTCAAAAACCTAATGAAGCAGGAATTTGAACTGACCCGTTTTTCATATGCGTATATATGGGTCTACTCCAATAGGCCTCCTTGAAAACTGAATAAACTGCCCCGGCTGTCGAGTCTCTCGAGGATTGAATCAACTGTTCAGAACAAGCGCATGCACGCACTCAATGCCCTATAGAACATGTTCAATGCCACCTTTTCAAGGGAACTCCCCTAATCCCTCCTGCTGCAGAAACGAATTCTGTACAAATAATCTCGAGTCCTATACCGGGAGTGGGTTTCAGGAATATGGGCCCCGTTTTTGAAGAGCTTCCTTCACAGAGGTGGTACGAAATGGATGACAACATTGGATTAAAAAATACGAGGGGGTGCTGTGTTAGGAAACAAGGCACCTGCGAGCCCTCTCAGGCCCATTGGGGAGGGAAAGGGTCAGGAAAACTTCTATTTTCAGAGAGGGGGGGGGGTGTAGCATAAAAGGAGGAGAAGTCTATACGGCACCATTTGGAGCAAATGGCTACTCCAAGTGCTACCAGGAGAAAAGCTGGAGAAAAAAATGCAGCAGGGGCTTAGCGCAGCAGTACAACAAGGATATCTAGGGATGCGGGTTACCCCGTGTGAATATCCAGGCCTGTTTTCCTCTCGCCATCCTCGCACGCGAAATTTCGGCTCACAAATGGAATGGCTGCTGAATTGCCTCCTAATGGAACTTGCCAGACTGGCACTGGCGCTTCCATATTGTCCCAGGCTTCGGATTTTCTCATGGGGCGGTAATCACGATGAGACACTGCACAATAGGCGCAAACTACTCTTTTTTTGTTGTTGTTGCGACTGGAAAAGGTCAGAAGATTGCATGTAAATTTTTAAAACCTTGCAATTTTGGGGGGGCGGGGTCGACCTTTGACCTATTGCGTCTGATTGTGAGTTAATGGGTGCGAGACAGGAATGCAGCTTCATATAAGTGTAAAAGGTCGAAACTCGGAGCGTGATGGTATAATCCTCCCTTACACCACCCCCGACACACCTCATGGTGATGAATTTTTCATGGGCATTTGCTTGGGCATCACTCCCCCCTCTCTTCCAATTCCCGCATTATGAAACGGGCCCTGCCATTTTCATAATTCACTACTAAGTGGCCATGAAACCGGAGGGAAACCGCGTATCACTTGGGCCTTTGTGATTTTCGCAATCTTAGAGAAGAGGGGGAGAATCTAACTGCAACTCTAACCTGAGGCGGTTTGGCGAGGATGCCTTCATTACCATTACAGCAGGGCGCGGCCTATCAAATGCATCGAGCGCACTAATATTTCATCGCTAGTGCACCTCTAGAGACACGAAAAAAGCCGCGAAATGCGATTGATTATCACGCCTGCAGTTTGTTTGGCTAATCCTCAAATCAATCATAGCAGTCGGGTAGAAGGCCTGCCAAATTAATCGTCGAAAAGGGCATGACAGCCGTAACAGCAAAGCGTATTAGTAGCTTAAACATATCCCGTATAATTAACATGATAATGATGGGAATTATCTCGCCGCGTGGCCGGGAGAGCCTGAGACCAAGCCTCATATTTCCGCACGGGTTGTCCAAGGTGTCACCTTTTGACACGCACAAGGGGTCATTCGCATTTATTATCGCCTACCATGGAATGTAATTTACCTGAATTTTGTACAGAAAACCAACAAAACTCCGGGAGAAGGCTTGGGTCCTAAATTATAGCTAATAATATGATACGTTTGACACCCGGATCAGGTATTAACGGTGATCAAGCAATTTTTCGATGACGCTTTCATGTGATTGGATTTTTTTTCGCTAAAATTTATGACGTCCCCCTCGAGATGGGCAGTTTAATCCACAGTAGGAGAATTTACACCCGGGACTGCGAATCACATGCTATCGGATTTAATCGGGGCAAATACAGTGCCTGCCTGTAATCCAATCTGCAGACTCTAAAGGCTAATAATTTATGGACCAAGGGAGGGGACCGACTTGCATGCTCCCTTAATCACGTGAAAACCCTAAGGAAGGCGATAGTAATCAAAAGGGCGCTGAAAATTCTTCTCGACTTCGACGTGTTCTCACACAGAATGCGCAATGACGAACTGGGCCTCCTCGGAAGTACAGGGTGTTCCAATTGAAACATATTTTTTTTTGGCACTAAGTTGCTTATTTTCAAACAGATTAGAATCCGACGAACATTTGAATTGGAATACCCTGCGTGTATAGATTTTCCTCATTGGACATTACGGTACAAAAGGCCATTACAGTAGACGCATTGCTTCCGAAACAGTCCAGTTCACGCATCAGGTCGAATGCGTTAATAATAAAACGTGGGGGGGATTATAGCCCTGTATTAACGAAATGCCATGTCGATATTAGCTGGGACTAATGCGACTTTCTACGTAACTGTCTGCCAAAAATTTAGTTTCAAAGCATGTATTAAATTCATGACCACTGCGCCTTTTGCAGGCCAGAAGCGAGATTTCGGCGGGAGGGTTGGACCCGGTCGCATTTTTTGGGCCAGTCTTTCGTTAGACGCATTAGCAATAGATGAAGCCCTGGGTGTAGCTTTGACGGGAATTATCCATCGCGGCGCATTCGCAGGAAAAGCTCGTGTGATGTCAGTCACACGTCGCATAGTACGACCTGACCGTTTCCAATTACCCGGGCTAATATTTGTGGCTGCATGCCCTTTTCTGCCGCTGAAACGCTGGTTTTTGGCAAATATGAGGTGCATAAACAGGGTTGTTTGCCGGGACTTTCATCAGTTGGCCATTTATCAGTGTTTTCACCGGAATTTTGCTAGCTGCAATAATGGTACCGGTATGTGAATATTAACAAAGAAGTCTTTCAGGCACCTGCCATGCAGAAACTCTGCCTCTTTTCCTTCCTGCATCCTTCAGACCCTTCCCTTTTCGCAAATTGACTCTCAGGAGGAACGGGGGACGAAAATTCGCCGTTTATTAGCAAGGATCATCTTGGCTGTCATCTTGAGGGAGCTTCCGCCTCAGATGTGACGCTCTGCAGAGGACGCGACTGGCTTGTGTCCAAACCCACGCGACTCTCTTTTTCTCATAAGCGTAATGGCCAGAGAGCCAGCCAAGCCAGCGGGCGGTATATCGCTTTGTAATATGGAGGTCGATAGCCGCTCCCTCATCCTCATCCCTTCCAGCCCATAATCCGGGACGTGTATCCTTTAAAGCGTATGCATGCAGTGCAGTGCAGTAGTGCACTTCCTGATCCGGGAGTCAAATGCTGGAGGACTTAGCAGCACAAACCCTGACCTACTAGAGGGGGGACAAACTTCCCTCCGGTTCCCTTGGTAATTAGTTTCCGTCCGCACGCCTCGACGCCTCGGTGATGACTTGTGATGAGGACTCCGGAGGGTAATCGATTGTGATTGATTGCGTTAAGCCGTTTCGACGGGGACATGCATTTGCCGGGGTCTGCTGCAGTGTGTGGGTGTGTGTGAAGGGCTTCCCGACTTTCTTTTCTTTGCTCCCGTCTTAATGCCTGATTTAAATTAGATCGGAATTTTCTTTTCTTAGCAGCACTTGTCAACCAAAAATTACATTTAAAGTTTACCTACGTTTGCGATCTGAGAAATTGGCATTTTGGGAGTCTTGTGTGTGGAGAAATAATGAACCTGTTTCAATAGGTTGGCGACTGGGGTAATGGAACAACTGCACACGATTCTCGAATAAGGAATTAGTTATTTTGCAAACATGCCAAATTTTTAAGTGTTAATTTTTCTGTAATAAGAAATTGTCATTTTTCTAATGTACTGTACATTATTCCGTGAGTATAGTCTTCGAAAAAATTTACTAACCACACGTTGCGATCTACAGTTGTTTTTAAAGGAGAGTGGTGGGAGGAAGGCTTTAGGCTATAATAAAACTGATGTCATGACATGAATAGCGAAGTGAAATCGATTGGAACTTGTTGGGTGGGCCCCGTTTTAGATCATCTTCAGTTTCAATG
Source organism: Catajapyx aquilonaris (assembly GCA_000934665.2). NCBI lineage: Eukaryota > Metazoa > Arthropoda > Diplura > Dicellurata > Japygidae > Catajapyx > Catajapyx aquilonaris. The sequence continues at coordinate 44,490 of JYFJ02002109.1, forward strand.
AAGCCTTCTTGTAAGCTGAAAGGTTAAAAGGTGTAGCCTAATAAGCCGGAGTAGTACAGGTACGTGTACTTTTTCGGGTCTTGGGATTACTGAGATGACATATTATCCATGTGAAAGCTGGGCTGTGTTCGTAGCTTTAGAATATTTTAAAAACATGGTATTATGTCTGGCATGATAAATCAACTAAGCCGATTTTTTCCTGTTAATTGTATACGCAGTACAGTCGAGATAAACATGCAATAAGAGCTATGAGATGCCTTTGTTGATTTCCGCTGCCGTTGGCATTCTGACACGAAACGTAACATTTGTTACTCAAGTTTCGATCTACCGTAGTAAATAGCTGCAACCACAACAGCCAGCACCGCCATTTACCCTGCTGTTAGTACAAAACCATCTACATTCAAGCTGCTGTAGACCTGGTTATTTGACATAACTGTAGCAAGGCACATTAAGCCTGCTGCTGCTTTCAATCCCATCAGTGTTCTCTGGCATCCATGCACAATCCATTCAAAGAGGGGGAGGCCACACCACCACATTTTGTGGGAACAATGTAAGTACCTGTGGGGTAACGTCACCCAAGGTATACACTCTACCGCTATAAGAACCCGCTTCATGCCGGCGCTGATTATGTTTGCCCCTGCAGATGAGCCTACACGCGTAACAAGAGAGGCGTATGTGGTGCCTGCACATCTAGGATGAAAAGTAGGCCAACGGGCATCGTGTTTACGGGAATTGAGCGATGGCAAGGGACCGCTTTTGTGTCGAGAATGGCGACAAATTTTACACCTTTGATGGCCTGCAGGACACCGCACATTTTTTTTACTCCGCCTTTCACACGTACCTGACCCCATTGCATTTTTGCGTCTTGGCATGTCGGCATATTGGAACCCTAAATTTTTTCTCTGACTGTGGTCGTTGGCAACCACCGTCACTCAGTCCGACTGATTCTGGACCGGAAAAGTGGAATGGAAGCATTTGGCGAGGGCCAGCTAAGGACAAAAAAAACAATTTATCCGGAGCGTCGCGTCCGGGAACTCCGGTGTACGTAATAGAAGGCAATTTGTGGCGGTGGCCGGCCAAGCGATTCCAGGGGAATATCGGACCCGGGGAAAAGGTGGGGTTCATTTCACGCCGAGAGTCCGAACCGGGGAGGATTATGGTGCACCGCCAAATAATGGGATTGCCAACTTTCTGGGAGGTATTTGCGTGTTTATTGGGCCACGCATTAGTGTAAGTGGAAGCCACAGTGACGAAATTGGAGTTATACTGAGGAAGAAATCAGCCTTATATGAGGATAAACCTAAAATAAATTCAGGAATGGCAATATTAAATAAACGAGCGAATGAATAGTTCCTCCTCCCATCCACCAGAGGCGCTGCCTCCTCCCATTGCGCAGGCGCAGAACGGGGGCTAATCAGAAACCTTACACAAACAACGAAGGATTTTAATATTATACGAGGGCTAGTCAAAACAAATTGGGACTGATTTTTTATTTGATAAAGAGAATTAGTTCATGACTTTTCGTGAGTGGCATCGTGTCCAGAATGGCTTGAAGTATTAGATCATCAATTTTTGTTTGAATATTCCGAAGTCCCAAGCGACAGTGACACCGAAAGTAAGTCTAGTTGTGTATTCGCCTCCGCTCTGCCAGGAGGTTGGCAGTGAGGACCAACATTCGGTGTTGAGATTTTTCTTCCGTTTGAAGACAACAGCGACGGAGGCATATGGCATGCTAAGAGAGCTGTATGGTGAAGAAGTGTTCCACAGCATTCCGATGGTACTGTACAAGGCATTCAGCGAGTCAGTAGTAAGCTTTCAAAGACACAGGTCTGCAGACTCTCATCAGAGTTCTGACATAGGACCTCATTAACACCACCTGATGATTGTGCAGGAAGAACGCCGCGTATCCGTTGATGGCCTTGCCAGAATATGTGGTGTTTCCCATGGTAGTACCCACTCCATTTTGCACTGACCATTTGCACATATGACGCGTTTGCACCCGATGCGATGGGTCCTCAGGTTGTTGACTGCATAGGAGAGGCAGATGCCGGTGGAGGTTTGTGGAGAGTTTCAATGTCTTGTGGCCTCACATGGTGACTAGTATCTGCTGTTCACAATCTTAGCATGTCTTCCACCTTGTGGCTGTTTTCTTCAAATGGAAGTTCAACACTGAATATTGGCCGTCATCGCCAACCTCCTAGAAGAGCGGAGGCGAATATAAACCAAGGCCTACTTCCGGTGTCACTGTCGCGTGGGATTTTAGAATAATCAAACAAAAATTGGTGGTCTAATACTTCAAGCCATTCTTGATACGATGTCACTCACGAAAAGTCATAAACTAACACTCTTTATCACATAAAAAATCAGTCCCAATTTGTTTTGACTCGGCCTCGTAGATTGTTCATCGGATTATCTTCGCCTTACTTGTTTCACTCAACAGCTTAGTAGTTGGCAAGTCTCGTGGTTGCAGTAATGCGAAGCTTATGTTGGGTGCCTTGGAGTACTGGGGTCCAAACCCCAGCAGACACGGAGATTGCTTTGATCCGAGATGAAACATGGGAGCAGTAACACTCAGAAGTTGAGAGTTACCCCTCAGTCGGTGTCATGGTCTCCGCACTAGTTCAGGGTCGGAAGTAGAAGTGGTGTAGAAGTGACGGGATTTGTAGGATTTGGTGCTATAAGCTGGAGGCGATAACATCGTTAGAGACAATTTAAGTCCATTAAATTACATCTTAATCGCGACACATTGGATCCTCGAATGTGTCTAATTAACGGCTAAGCACATTTGTGTAAAACCGTCAAATGAGATGAAAAAGGCGAAGAAAAATTTATTAGAGAGAAAGTGCTAAATATTTCCATGTATTATCATGTACAGTACTCATTTGCAAATAGGAAATTACTTACGCCGCGTAAGTAATTTCCTATTTGCAAATGAGTACTGTACATGATAAAATATGAACAAGGAAATATTTAGCACTTTCTCTCAAATGAATTTTTCTTCGCCTTTTTCATCTCATTTGACGGTTTTACACAAATTTGTCTAATTTCACTGGATTAGTTGCTAAGGGTTTCTAGCTAATTTTATCGTTCCTATACGGGTTTACATGCGACCACGCGACCCAAACGCTTGCAAAAGTCTTCACGTGATGTCACCCACTTTGCTCGACACTGACCTCACTTTCTTCGCCTGATGTGTTGACTTATCCTAGATTTAAATAATGAATGGGAACATTCCGTGCTCTTACGGCGAAGGAAATTAGCCCCCCATGTAAGTTTCAACCTAACAGTTGCTGCTGACATGTTAAGCACCGAGAAGCACGAGCCATATATATTTTTTTCTCCTCCTCCTGAAGCAAGTCATGAGTTACGATCATGTAAGACTCCAGTCTAAGAGGCTTCGCGCCGTGACATAATTTATAGCCCTTCTCACCAGAACGAATGACCCGGAGAGAATTTGTGCGCCTGAGGGAAGTCCATCACCGTGGGCCTGACAGGGTGTCCCAAAAAACAAGGGTTTGCCTTCGTGTACATTGTACACAACACATACCCCTGCTGGCCTCTGGTATCGATCCCAACGTGGAACAGGCCTACATATATTCATGCGTGCACGCTTTTCAGGCAGCACATGCATGCACTTGGCCTTGTTGCGCTGGTACTGTAAACAACGTGTCTGAAAAGGTGCGGGGTGCGGTCCGGATTGCATGGGCGCGAATATGACATGACAGCAGCGAGAGAGGGAAAAACTGCAAGGTTTTTAAAAAGGGGAGGAGGGATCAACATCAGAGAATTTCATGCCAGAGGGCTTCAGCAGACTTCGTGGCGCCGTTGAGGCCACTCACACAAAGTCTGGAAATATTTGAGGTTGGATCCAGGACTCGTTTATTGTAAGTTGTGTTATCGGCCCCAACAATTCTGTCCTTCTTGTGCCTCCGCCGGGCAAAGAACGTTCTTGTGGCTTTGCCATTCGCTTGTCTGATTAGCAAAGCCACGATAGCGTTCTTTGGCCTGCGTCGGAACAAGACGGGGCTGTTGCTGATATAAAACCCCACAAATAAATATGGCTCAGCGATAGGTAATTTCCAAGTGCTTCTCGCCAGTTCGCCACCTCCTCTCGGCAGCTTTCATCAGCACTGGTTGTATATACACTTACTTTACGAGTGACTATTCCCCGGGGCCCAAGTGAGCCGACTCATCAACTTATTTCACGACCGAATTCCTTATACCCAATCGATGGGAGGCGAGTGGAGGTGAGCAGCACTTAAGGAATCGAGGTTCTTAATCAAAATGGCGGGAGAGATTTCCTGGAAAACGCGAAACACGGGCAGGCTAAAGGAAAGGCAAGATTAGTCTGTCTGGCGCAGAGGCCGTTTTGCGGGATGATTGTTTGCAGGGAACGAGCCTTGGACCCCCAGGAAAATCCAGGGTATTGTGTGGCGACAGTTGCGCGACGGTCTGCAGCCGGTTTGGGCTTGGTTTCTACCTCAAGCGCTCTTCTTCTTCCTCTTTTTTTCATTGCTGGTAAAAGGCCATATTTCGAAAGGGGCAAAAAAGGGCCCAAACTGTGTTAACAGCGTTTTTCCTGCAATAACCAAGTACCGGTGTCCGTTTGTTCCATTCGTTGTATGAAAGGAAAGGGCTTTACTAGCCAGGGAGTTGAAATGAATACCGCGTCCTGCTCCGCTTTATGTCGTTTTTAGATAAAATGGACAATCGCTTTTTATCTTCTTTGAAACTATTTTTTTTGTTTCCGTACAGCGGAGACCTTTATTACTCTGGATAATGGTGGGACATAATTAAACATTTTAAAAGTCATCGGGCACCATTGATAAGGTTTGAGCAATTGTGCGAAATATTCGAATAACTAGAACAAAACCGGAGTCAGTTATATCTAACTATTAATCTAACTATTAATATTTTAGCCAGAATACACTATGCCAGCACCTTTTTCAACATACTGTACTACTGTATGATATAGCAAAAACACATTTTTTGCTAAATATTCGTAAATTGGCATCCTCTTTACTGCAGTATATTGACGCATACGAGCAAATCGTTTTCACATATAAATTACGCAATTTTATGCATCATTTGGCACATTATAATTGCAATTAAAGTATCTGATGTTGACGGTAATTGAAACTTACCATGTGCATACATTTGAGCCGACAATAATTGAAATCAGGGGTCACGCCCAGTGGTTCGTAATCGCTGTTCCAGCTAAACGAGGCCCTTTCTGCCACGATGGCGATGCTCTATGACCCTCTCTCCCGATTCAATCCGGGGCATCCGAAGTCATAAACGTCCCAGATTCTTTGTCCTTATTAAAACATGAGTGAGAGGGCGGGACAGACCTTGGCTTCAAGAGGAACTCCACAGCAGGTCCGTAACCGGTCGTTTTGTAGATGAGAATAAAGCCGGAATGGCTCGGTTTTGCGTCTCTCGGGACTGTACTTGAGCTAATTCACTCCCGGTGATTACATTACGCCAGGCAATTACAAGAGAGCTGGGGGTAGGTTCACATAGGCGCTGCCTGCCAGTGTTGGATGCTACTTATTATTATACCCACCGGTTCTGGCCTGGGCGAAGAAACCTACCATCTGCAGCTCTGTCCCCTTTGTGATGGACGGGGATATAATTAATTAAGACTCAAAGCGGGATTACGAGCCTGGAAATGATGAGCCGTCATATTTCCTCGAGATAGGGTTCGCACTTTGGCACACTTTCGAGGTCGTTTTACTTTCAGTTTGGATCTGCGGTTTATGCGAAGGGAGGTGCCCTTCCAAAAGTTGAACTCGCTGGAAAATGAGGAAATGGGGCCCAGGTCCATTGCCAGGGAGGGAGGCTGACATTATTGGCTCCAAAGGAACGATCCAAGGGTGTCGAATCTAGTCCTCCCCCATTCTAGTGCACATTTAAGCAGCGTTAGACCGGAAAAGTGCCGGTCTGCAGAGTCTATATGTAACTCTGGGATTCAGTGTAGGAAAAAAAGCGGAACTCTCCAGACAATGTGCGCTCCAGGGGAGATATAATCCTGGAGACTGCGTAGGTGCCTGACTTTGTAATGTTTGTGAAAGCCTCCCTGGAGCCTGGAGGCAATCAAGCCAGTTTCGTCATTTGGAGGCGGAAATATCGCATGACGGATTGCAATTTGAGGGACTAATGCTTCTGAAGGAGACCCCGGTACGTCGATGGGAGGTGACGATGGAGAGGATTGATGAGCCTTTGAGACACAATCTTGAGAGATGTGTCTGTCTCGTTCCGGAAGCCTGTACAACGGTGCTTCCTGCAGTATGGATACTTATGGTGGGGGGGGGGGGAGCTAATGACAGCTTGAGGTTTCCGTTAACGAGAACTCATTCACTAAAAAATAATTATGCACTTTGGGGGGAATGAAGTCAATATTTCACTTCATTATTTTGACACTTTGTAAGTTCTAACGAGGGTAGGTAGTTTTAAAACATTTACCTGATGTTACCTGATGTTGCCTGATGAAGTAATGCTTATCATACAATATTGACATTCACTTGACTAATCAATACACCTAGAATCTCACTTTTTGTTGTTGGGGGTAATGTGCTTAATTATGAGAGAAAACCTGCTCAGTCGTACCTTAGTGAGTTCTATACATTACAAAACAAACACCTGCAACCGCTAAGGATGTAAAGCATTTATAAAACGGCCACGACTTGTTAGCATTTAGATTCAAATATTAATGCTCCTTTACCACCTCTCATGTGGCAGTAATGCTATAGTAAGCCGCATAAAATGCTCTTTTACCGCCAGTAATGCAGGCGTGCAATCAAGCTATTTCTGTAATAGCATGTCGAAATGATGTCTTGCGAAGCGCGTAACAGGATTATGTATAGTTGTCCACACACACATATATCAGCTTTCCAGGAAAGGGCCAGTGGGACGTGGACATGTACGGCGGTCTGGCCGCAGTTAATTGCGTGGCGCAGACATCTGGATATCGGCATAGAAAACTAGGGGAGTCATAAACACACATTTCTGGGCACGACAAGCCCTGAATGCCGTCCATATTACACGCGGTTCCCCCGGATTGTGGTGCGGTTTATACGGAAGATTCCGGTGATAAGTTACTTCATTAGGTTCGAAAGTATCGCGCGGTTTTGCTCGCAGCAATAATTTATAGCTGGGGTGGAAAAAATGCGCAGGTCAGTGCAAAGCAGTGAAAAGGCGTTGTAATGCTTCGCAATGCTCATTGCGGAACCTTGACTGAATGTTAGCACCACTTCCAATGCTTAATGAACATCCCCGGGGCTGATTATAATGAATAAATTTCATCGCGTAATAAAACCTGTGGGCAGAAAAGTGATGCGGAATTGGTAGTGTTTCAGTGCTGCCCCCTGCAGATCCTCTCGCACCGTCGACTAAGGAAAATGGAAGAGGGCAATTTTGCAGAGGACCAAGTTTCATTTACTGACTTTACTCCTTCCGAACCGGGTTTAAGGAAAATGAGACTGGATTGGGAATGTTCCAGAGAGATTTGCTGAGTGGATGGAATCGTCTCCGATTGTTCGCCTCGGGAATCCTTATGGTTTCCTTTTGCTTGGGGATCCCATGCAAACTTGGGAAGAGGTAATAGCAGTATTTATTTCCCTCGCCGTGAAGGACAAGGTAGCATGTTGCACACCAGCCATTTCAACTGTGGTATAATAGTGCGGATGAAGGTCAGACGTCGTCTGTTGTGATTCTTACAATTTTTGAATCGATAGTGTAACGTCTTTGCGCAATTTCGAGGACAATTACTGTCCTTATGCTGATATCATGTTGAAATTCAGGCAGTAATTTCGTGAGAGGTAATCACAGCGCGTGTATTTTGCGAAGAAAATTTATCCACTTCTTTGAAGCAGTGCGTGTTTGTGAAAAGCTTTGTGCCGTCTTGGAAGCTGCATGTATGAGCCTCCAAGATATATGGCTCAAGGCAGAGACTCGTATTCTGATTCTCACCTAGGCAAATGACAAAGCCTTCACAGCCTGTGACCTATTGTCAAGAAAACTTATTACCTCTCTGTGAGAACAGTCCCATCTGGCTCCCGCCTTCGCCATTTCTCTTTTTACCTACCAAGAATCAGTTTTTTTTGTTAGCCGTTTATCTCCCGGACATGTCAGGTGTTGCAACAGACTAGGGCACTCGGATATTCGTAGAGTGAACTTTTTTTTCATCTGGATCGCGTTTTCCATGCACAATACGAGTTCCGGTGCAGCTAATAATTGAAATTCATCCCTCTAATGTGGTTCATATTCCGGACAAACACAAACACTGGCAGGCTCCCGCTGAAATGTGCTGGTTGGGAAAGGGGGTCAGAAATTTGGGCGAATAGGATAGCTTATTAAATATTGTAGGCTGGTGTAGGGTCGACGGAACACGGTCAATATTTGAAGTGGACCTTGTGCATGATTTATCCCAGAGCTAATTAAAGGGAAAAGTGAAAGAGCAGCGTACAACTGACCTTTTCCTTCCGGAGGTTTCAACCTTCCTGTCACTTTCTCCTTTAATATCAACAGGCCTTCTGCATGATTCATTGCGACCGTCGCGATTAATTGAGCAAGATTCGATCTCTCCTGAACGTGTGGCAGTTACAGGCTGTAATTAGTCCAAGGAAGCGACAAAGTGAGATCTGTTCCAGCCGTCTCTTTCCCTGCTGCTGGAGGGAATAAGGCCATGAATAAATGCTGATGCGGGATGGGTGGATATGAAATGTGCCGACGTCTTGCGTGCAGACGCAAAGGGAATCCGAGGATGAGTTCGGTCGGAATGGTTCAGAGGCAAACGCAGCCGCGAATAGCAGCTGCGGATGGCTCAATTACTTCCAGCCTGATGCTGCTATAAGCCTACGTGCTGCTGCATGGACTAAACTACCGGTCATGTTTCATAACGGCACTGCCTGATAGGAGTTACGTCGAGACCGTTTCGTTTCAATGCTCGTCGGTTTGGTAAATTGGCAATACGTGCAGAGTGTCGTCGCTTAGATTGCGGGATGCTTCCTGGATCGATGATGCCCGTTTAGAGGATAATATTTGTGGATAGAATGACGTTGTGTCATATTTAACTAGCGTTGTGTTCCGTGCTCTCTTAATTATTGTTTTGAGTGGACTTCACGCCATGCTCAATTTAATATTAAGAACTCTCTCCTTATAATTTTGCTTCATAATTTTATTATGACAGAAAAGTGGAGTCATTATGTCGTTTAAGAAAAGTTTCACTTACAGTAGATCTTAGCTCAGAAAATATTCAAATGTAATTTACAAATTGCTGCTCAAACTGTGGCCTATACGCAATTGTGCAGCATACAGGGTAGCGGTGTATTGCCTGTTCATATTCTACTGTTTTTACTTCCATTAGGGCGCTGACAGTTATTAACGAATTACTTGGTTGCCTAATAGCATGGATTAGTTTTAATGCTTTGAATCCTCTCTCAGATTTGCACTGCACGTGTTTGAAATATGAATGCGAACTTAATCCATATAACTGTTTTGCCTGGAAGGCCTGTTTCCCACGAGGTGCAGTAATGCTGCATTTATTTGGCCTGGCAAAAAAAAACTGCACAGCACATCAGGAAAACTTTGAAATTGTTTCAAGCAAACAGTCTGTCCTATACCAGGAATATTCAATCTTGGTGAATGTTTTTCACATCCACTGTCAGAGCGAACGAAAGAGGCTGAATGGCACTATTCTAGTTCAATAACTATCCCCAGAGTGTTTACGAGTGTGAGTTTGAGGGGAAGCAAGCGGCACTTATCTGTAAACATGAACCCTGGACGCGGCCAGGAGAGAAGATGGGCCCGAGTTATGAGCAAGAATCTGCATAATTTCTCCGGTACCCGCATCGCCTCCCTCATAAAAACCTCCCCTTCAGTTACACGAGAAACTGCAATTACCTCCGATTAAAAGATTAGCTCGTTTGGAAAATAAGCCCCCGAGTTCCCTGAATGCAATAATGCTTATGCCGCATTTTACGCCTGGGAGTGCAGGTTCCCGCAGCGTAATGGTAGCCTAGTCCCTGCATCAAGATCTCGATTCGATTGCTCCTTTTCAGCGATGCAACTATGGTGGGGGAGAGGAGGAGAATAGGGAGGGAGAGGGAAGGGGAATGTAACATGCAGCAGCGGCGTAGTAGACGCCTGCCGGAATAGGCCTGACCGTAATTGGCCTACTTTCATAGAGATCCAATGCTTCATTTAAGGCTCTCTTGGGGGTTAGTCCAAAAGCTCGTATATCTTTGTTTCACTGCACGCCTTGTCCCCCACGCGATTTTATATTCGTCCCTGCAGACTCCTGTCTAGACGTTACACGTTCGTCTACTCAAAAATTTAATACTGGGTTTTCCACCACGCCCCAAGTTTTTACGGGAGATCCGTGGAAGAAAAGTTATCAAACGAAAAGGGGCTTGCTAACCGCAAGAAAAGAAAAAAAGCTCTTAAGAGAATGATATTGCAGGTTTTTCATCTCTGAATGTTGTGCCCAGTAGAGCGAGGCGATGTAATGCCGAAGAAATAATAATAAAACTGTCCTCTCAGGGTTGGGTAGGGTTCTGGTACATACCTCCGTTTATTATTCTCGAAGTTGTTGAAATCCTCTAATGTTGTTATATTCCGCTCAACGGGTTTTGTCATCCCTGGACCAGAGACCGTGGCGAGTTTCCCCACGGCAATGAGCTGCTCTCTCTGTTTTATAACTATATTTTTGAGCCCTTTTTATTGAGTTAACTGCTTCTGAGCCAGTCAGCTCCTTTTCTGGCCAGGTCCACTGATGCTCATCCACAAATTTACGGCGGCCTTAGACAGCAATTAAAACTTTACAGCTTCAAACATTAACTGTTTAGACATATCCATGTTTATTGCGTTTTTATTTCTGACGACTTCATCGTGCCGTTTTCATACTGCAGCATGAAATAGTTGGGAAAAAATGGTTCATTAAAGTGGGCCAACTCCCAACTATGCCCAAGAAAGCAGCACTAATTAAATCCCCCCAATTTTTTCTCGCGAATGTGAAGACAGGAGAAGTTTGTTGGCTCTAAATCACTCCGACGTGCTGCAAACGTGGCGCGATGGCATTTTTTTTGTTTCAAGCCCTCTTTTGTCAGAGGACAAGATGTGTTGAACGCCGCACTGGAATTGAACGATTCTCCGCAGCACCTGGGGTCCTACCAGAAGAGAGGACTTTCTGCAGCAGCTATCTCCTTGGAGAGTACAATTGCGGTTAGCGGAATTTCTGGCGCGGCAAAAGATCGATGCATTTTGGTCTGGTGGTGGTAGAGAGACTCATCTTAATACAGGAGCTAGGATTCAGGACGGAAGGTGAAGGAAAGATTGATTTCTCACCCAATTCAGTGTCGCTTTGGCGAGGTCGAGCCTGAAGGGGAAAAAAAGAAGTGCAATGGGGATATTTCTATGTGACAGTCGTCAATTGCGGGATCGGATTACGGGAGGGAAAGCGCTATTGCGGTGAAAGGCTTTCAGGTCCTTCTTTTGTCAAGGAGCAAGTTGGCAGCTCTGTGTATGAGGAATTGAACGTGCAACCTAGTAGTAATTGTGGAGCACCCAAGGGAATCGTAAAAAGTGATAAATAAAATTCACTTATATGTTGCGTGTCTACCTCAAAGCCACGTAAACTGTAAATTGAGGCAAAAAATCAAAGTAATGAAGAAATGTATCTTCTTGATTCCATATTCATTTCTAACTATAACTGTTCAATGTTTATAACATGTGACATATATCAGACAATGTAGCCTACCGTTATTTTTCCATTGCGTTATCGTTGTGTCTTACAAGTTAGACGGATAAGCTGATTTATGCGAAATCACATTATTTCATGCCTACAGCACGAGTGAGATTTTTCTCATATGCACAACTCGTCCTCCTGCTAAGTTGTTCAGGTTTGTTTTAAAAATTCACTTGAAACTTTCGGAGGAGAATATAGCCTACGCAGGGCGAGATGTGTTTTGCATAAAAAGCCGATATATTATGGCGGCACAAGCTCCTGGGAATTAAACCATAACTTTCTGACATTGCCGTGCTTTACGGGCATGAATAGATTATGCGAAGTCAATTAGTTCCATTTGTTGGAGACATTTTTGGTGTACATTTTAAATAAAAGTAAAGCTCTTGTCGAATTTGTTTCTAAACATGTCGTGCCATTTTTCTGTGCATTATTATTTTGGTACATGATGTACAATGAATCTTGCGCAAGTGCTCATTAATGCCTTGGTATGTTCCGCATTTATGGCACACTGTTCTATGCAAGCATTCCTGGAAGGAAACTGAAAAGCCATTCCGGGTCCTTTTGATTCTCGCAAAATTGCGTTCGAGGTTTTCCAGGTGCAGCATATTACATGACGAAGAACCTCAGGTAATATGCACTACAAAGTACTGTAAGGCGTATACTCGCTCCCGTTCCCCGAATGTCTGGAAGAGAATATAGCAGTAAGGTAGCTGATGGTGTAAAGCTTATGGCGGGGGTTTTCTTTTATTCCGCCCATCAATGTGCATTGTGCAGTTTCGCATTATTTTATCTGAGATGTAACATTATTGTTTAATTTGTATATGGCGCCTTATTGCCTGTGTAACGACTATAATATCTCGGCACCAAAATATATTAAAGTGGCTTGTTATGCACCTTGCTTTCGCGAGGCATAGTCTACCCTTTTCCAACATGTCAGACGTCATTGGAAAATAGAACTTCAAAGGCAACTGTGTATATTGAGTAGGCGCAATTCATTTCATCTCTCTCTCTAATCCTTTATACTTGTACTGTGCGCAGTACAGGGTGAATGAGCTCATCAAAGTGAATCCTGGAAACCTCTGGGCTGCAGCTCCACACGTAGACTATAAAGGGTAGAGAGCCAAGGCAACATTTCTCCAAGAAGGTTAAACAAATGCGCCTTCCTACACACCCTTATCATGCTTTATTTGGCGTAATTACTTACCTTGACGCAGTATAATTCTGGCAGGACGTTGACAAACTCGCCCCCCATGATTTAGGCTTAAACCTGACACCCAGGCGTAAAATCTGCCTCGCGATCAATTATGGGCGCAAATTGAACTTCATTCCCTGTGAATCAGCGAGGGGGTTAGCATGGGTTCTGAAGATAAGCCTCCAAGGGAAAGTGGGAAGAATAGGATGAAACAAGGGCGTGGCATACTTAGGAGAAATGTCTCCAGTTTTGGGGGGAAGTCAGGCACCGTCGTTGCAGAGACTGTCCCGCAGCAGTGTATACGGTCTCATCTTGCGCTCATTTCCGCCTGTTCTTCCCCGGAACAGACACGTCCTTTTCTCCAGAGCGTTCCAGTCGCTGGGTGCTTTCCGGTTGAGAACTCTGGATGAAATGACGTATTCCGAGGCTCGGTTCAGGAGCGATTTGGACAATTGGAGGAGGGCGAAAGTGGGGGACACCAGCTACCATTAGCTTCATTTTATTGCCGCTGTTAGAAACTCGAGATTGATGCTTTGGGAGTCAATTCTCTAAGGTTTCTGAATCGTTATAGGAAGAGTCGAGTTTTCCCTTTGCGTCCTTGTTTGGCTGGAAACTCGCTCATTATGCGGAGTCATGACCATACGTTTATAGGAAGTCCGAATTGGAAGTGTAAATATCTGTAAAAATAAGCCCCCCGATCAATGGGTGACCTTATCGGTTTGCCAAATTCCACGCAGATGTGCAGGACACATTTTTGAAAATAACTGGAGTTCGCTTACTCGTTAGGGCCACCTAAAAAAATTCCCCGCCGGCAGTAATGGAGGGTGCGTGTACAGTATACTTAATGCATTGCCATCAACAGCTCTAATTACTGATGAAAAACAAGCGGGGAAAATATTTAAAACTGACACCCTGTATTTATGAACTTTTTGGTCCGATTAGTTAAATCCAGTGCAATTATTTTCCTACGGCTTGGAGAAAAAAAGGGTCTGCTTTCACCGTTCCTGTAATTAACTGCTAGTTGTAACGCAACTTTTACTGTACCTTCCGGGCCTGTAAAATGGCCGTCGAATTTCCGAGTATGTCTCCCTGTATAAGTTTGGGACCACGGACAAACAACACTTCGGAGAGAGTTTCCCCCAACCCGCGACGTCCGTTGTCTCTCGATCCTGAAGTCAGTTTACCTCGTCGGAACACTACCTGCAAAGTGGACAAGTTCATTAGTCGCGGACCTAGCAACCCGAAACGTTGACTTTGGGCCTCCGGGAGGAAGTAGTGAAGCGGCGACTATTGATCAGAGCGGCCAAGACTTGTTGGGGGGTAGAGACGAACCCTTTGATGCCCACCGGTCCAAAAGAACTAGCGGTTAATTAGTGTAATTTGATAGTGTGGAGAGAGCTGATTCACAGAGGGAAATGGTACAGTTGTCTGTGCCCGGAATTTTTGTAGTTGTTTGTGATGCGCTCATATAGGGGAAGCTGACAAATGGAGCGAAATGAAGGCTGGTGGGGAGCATGTAGATTGTTGGCCCGCTGTAATTATGTGGAGGTAAAAAAAAAAACACATTCTAATCCGCTAGGCCGCTAGGGAATAGTAACGCAGCGAAAAAGACGATTCGGGAAGGAAGAATGCGTTCAATTTTCCTCCAGTTGTTTCCTTCCTCCCGAAAACCCCGGAGAAAGAAATACGGGCCTCTTTGCTCCCCGCCCTTCTGGGACATTACTTTTCTTCTTTTTGTTTCTGCGGCGATGCCCCGTCGGAGTTGAGCCAAGGGTGGGGCTTACTTCTTTTTTTTTGCACGGGGCATTAGGTTGAGCTGGTGGCGGAGATAATCGGAAGGCCGGCTGCTTTCCAGATTGTGTCGATTTGTAAGGTTTTTTTTGTGGAGGTAAGACTGAGGATGACAGAGGTTTTCTGTGATTGTTGAACGCCCATTAGTGTACAGGATGGTGGAAAAAGTTTCTCATGGGACACATCTTTTGGGTCATTCTGTACTGCCCAGTTTATGGATTTACCAGATAATGACCATGCAGCACATTACTGCAGATTACCTCTCTTAACAGAATTCCTCTGCGGAATTCGAGTCACGATTCGATGCTCCTGATATGACGGGCAGCTCTCTCTGCAACGGGGAGCTCCTCGGCCACTTACTGCCGTAAGGATTTCTAAAATGTGGCGTGAAAAGCTGAGAGATGAAGCAAAGGACGGGGAGTTCCCGAGTTCCTCCCGCCGTGATAAGTTGGCGAATTGGCCTGCGTGGACCACTTTTCTCAATCGATCTTACTGCTCTCCAGACAGGGAGTTAGCAAAAAAAAAAAATCAGCAAAGAGGACGAGAGAGCCTTTCGGCTACTTCAGGATTAAGGGGGAAGACTCTCACTTTGAAGGCACCTTTGTTAACTCTGCAGGATGTCACTTTCCTACACTCCAGGATTTCTCTTCAAGTGTCGAAAATTTCTCTCTCTCTCTGCCACATGGTGCTCCTGGGTTGAAATCGCATCTCCAGCAGGCGCGTGGTATGATTATCTCTGTAACCGAGTCTGCGGGACAAATGGCCCGTGCGGGAGGTCTTCCTTTTCTCTGCACCATCTGGGGGGTTCCAAAACACCCAGCCAGCAACCCCATGGTGGTGGCCATGCATCAAATGGGACGGATCCCTCCAGACCGCCGTGGCCGTTCGTCTTCACCTGTTCCTCCCGCCAACCCTTGCCTTCTGCCACATCTATCAGGGTCGAGGATGAGGTCGGGAGTGAGAGAGCCGGCGGGTAGCAGAGTGAGAGATAGAGGAGACGCAGAGGCTACCCCCTCCCCAGTTTACCAGAGAAGCTCAGGGAGATGGGGAGGCTCATTAGAGCACTCTTATTGAATACGGGGTGAGAAATGGCTCGGGATCTAGTGACCCACGGAGATGCCGTTTGTAAAAGGAGGGCTGGGGAAATCCCCTAAATTGCCAGTCATTAATTGTGTAAAAAGCTAGTTTTTTTTTGGGGGGGGGGACCCTTCTTTGGCCTGATTGCTCGAATGAAAAGGGAATGCAATTTGTGTGCGATTACTCACTGAGTATTGGAGTCGGAAATATTTGGGTCACTTTGGATAACATGTAAGTTTTGAAAAAGTGGTCGTGATGGGTATAGAAATTGGAGCATGTTTGGCGCATTCAGGTCATCAAAATGAAGACCTGATTTGCAGAGATATCAGTCACATGTTAGGTCGAGCATTGTGTAATGTAGTTGTTGAAATATTCTTTCTCACGACCAAGTCATTGCGTCGCTTACAGTTAGTCCCATAGTGGTCTTTAATCTTGTTTCTGTAAACATATAACAGCGGCAAGGAAAACTTCTAATGGAAGTGTAATATTTTATTATTCAAGTGACAGCCTCGTGCAAAGTAGTTTAATTGCCAAGAACAAAATGCAAAACAAGTAGTTACAGCGTAGCAATCGCCGCATGCGTTTTTTGTTAGCATATTACTTCATAGGAAAACTCTGTGAACAAAGTACTCTCATAATAAATTATTACAACTATGCACGTAATGTGTAGGTTTATGACTTTGTTTTATGCATTATGCGAGAGATCTGATGTAATTTTAAGAAAATAGCAAGTTGGGCATGTTAAATGCACAAGCATGACGTTATATCTTGTTCATACGGTATGCATAGCAATATTGTTTTATGCTACAAGTACACAGTTGCATGTGACGTTGGGGCAATTGGACCATTGCCTTCCCTCCCAGCCGATGCTCCCAGCGACCGTGTTATCTGGCCTTGCTTGAACGGCTCCTTTTTTGTTTTGTACTGACACCTTTTTTGAGCTTCACGATGTGTGGGTGTCCGGAGGAGCTGCTGATACTGACATTTAAGTATTGAGTGTTATGTTGGGTTTGGGAGTCCCCTTGCAGTCGGTATTGTTGAACCGGGATTCAGGGTTCATGGTTGAGGGATTTGGGGACAGGTTGAACGCACGTCAAGTGTGAGGTTCAGTGAAATTGTATGTCCTATTCGTCCCAGGGTTGTATCATCAGGTATTCTTTATTTTTGGGTGGAAATGTTGAACGCACTTTAAAGTGTGATGTTCAGGGAATTTGTGCAACCGATCCTCCCCCATTATTGCATCACGAAGGTTCTTTATTTTTGGGGTCCATTGTTGCAAGGTTAAATGAGTGATGTATATGGATTGATTCATTGATTGTGATGTTTTGGATGCAACAGGGGAAAGGAAGGGGGATTATAAGCATAATTATGCCATATTGTGTTGAAAAAGCAGATTCAAGGTCAGGGATGTGTGTATTATGTTTTGTTGGGCATTAAATGGGGCAAATTGCAGCTATATGATCATTAAGTCCACTGCGCTTGATTTATCACGAACCTATGACCTATAGATTCCGTTTGGGCCTCCTCCTCTCCTTGTCCTGTGACAAGGTGTATTAAGTACAGTACATCTGATTAAATTACACAGAGCACTGCAAAGGTTACCTTAACTAATGATGTTTTGTAACGATTTTATTATAACGAGCTATGACCCAAACCACTCGTACAGTACACGGCAGTGGACTTGAATTAGGCTATATTATGTAGCGTACAGAGTATTGTTATTCGGATAATGTTGTGCTATATTACAGCGAATTAGTCTCACATGCTTGACTCCTGGTTGCATGGTCAGATTTTGTAAATTGCCTGTGGCATATATGCTGGCGAGTGTATGTATTATATTTTAATGAGATGAGATGCCCAATATTTCAACTGTTGGGAAAAGTGAGCGTAGGGGATCTTTTTTGTTTACTGCATATTATATTTTTTTTGTATGATTTTAGTGGCTTCCAGTAAAATGTGTGTCACAGAGCACATCCCGTGACAATAGATTATTTTATTTGGTCCTAACGAATGATTTCTAACGTATCCATCGGAAATAACGGAAAGCTACTCAGCATATTATTATGGAACATTTTTGAAGAGGAAAGATTGATGGGTGAAATTCCATACGACTTCAGTGTAATGAACTGAAACTGATTAATATATTATATGATGGTAAGGACGCAGAAAGGATTAGCAGACTGGGGAAACAGCTGTAATAAAATTTTTCAACCCTATTCTAATGATTGGCTGTCCGAGATCGATAATTTGCCCACAATGTTAGAAACAATTGAACGAGGCTTGAAAGACGAAATACTAGACAAGTTGCAGGCCATCAAACGGTATGTATTCTACAAAGAGATTAAGCATGATTTCGCAATGGAGAACTATTTCAGTATGGACCTCCCACTGTCCCATGTCAGATTAATGATAAACCTAAGAAACAATTCGACATATCTCAGATTACGTGATCAGTTAATTGTCAAAATTAAACCGGATGAAATTTGTGACTGGTGCAACTGGAAAGTAAATCAATAATTATTCCATATTATTTATGAATGTTTTCTTTTTAATACGCCTAGACACAGATTTCTACAGGATATGCCACACTACCCACAGGATAGTATGTTAAATTTGTTTGTGAATACTATACCGGTCCTTACTCACCACCCACCTTCCCCCTCCTGCTAATTAGTCCCTTCCTGTCCAGCTCACTCTCTCCTCTCCTCCATAGACTTATCGGGT
>KZ538546.1:0-30948 GCA_000934665.2 Catajapyx aquilonaris
CCGAGATATTCTCGAAGCATCGGTATCGCTTACAGCTGCAACAGTGTGGATCTTCCGTTAGAAATCATTGTTGCAGAGTAGGTATTAATGGAAAAAATACAGGACAGTCCTGCAGGTTCAGGTTGCAAATTATTATTTGGCAGCTACAGTAGTTTCATTGATTTGCTTGACATTTACGTGCAACTCCATGGAAATGGCAATGTCTGAAAAATTACACCCTGCGGAAGGCATTGCCTTTACTGCCCTGACCTCCAAAAATGTAACCTTACTTGCAGCAAGAGCTAATAACTTGCTTGCAGTCAGGTCCTGTAGCGCGAGCTGCTACAGGCTTTCCCGTGTGGTTCACGTGGCTGCGGCCTTCCACCTTGGCTACCCGGATCTGAACAGCCTGTGGAATCTTCCTTGGGCGCTTACGTGCCGTTGCGTCTTCTGCCATGGTTGCACAATGGTTGCACAATGGTCATGCATAAGTAGCACCAACCTCGTCCAATGGAGCGGACGCCATTTTGAATTTGGTGTTTTCTGGTAAAACAACCGATGTCAGTGACATCGGTTGTTTTTCTGGAAAACCGCTCTTGACATCGGTTGTTTTTGCGTAACCTGTATTTTTTTACAATGGTATTTCTCCCTTTGACATCGGTTGTTCTTGGGTGCGATTTTAATGGGACGTAGGACAGGCTTGGAAATATCTGAATTTGTATTTATTTCATTTTGCCCATTTTTTGACATGGGTTGTTTTAAAAAAAAAACCCTTATCGATCCTCTGGTGGCTAGGAAGGCAGTCATATACGTCGGGGCACTGAGTTCATATACAACCTGTATAGGCCTACTCTAAACCCAATGGTCCACGTGGCATTCATCACACTCCTTGATAATCTCAAGATCGTACCAGTAGTGTACACCAAAATACACTCCAAATCGGCCCTATTTTGCCTTAGACCTAGAGTCACCTCAATGTACACTGTACAGTACACCGTTGAGTACTGTACAAGCGTGTAAGCCACTAAATCCGCCAATTGTCAGAAAATTTCCAGAATACCAGTTAGATTTAGTGTAAATAATTTTCCTTGTATTTTTCCCATGTCCGCCCCATAGCTTAAACATTTCTTACTGGTTGCTGGTTGCACCATGAAATAATAGCCTATAGTCTATACAAAAGTAACCTTTTATAGGCTATCATTTGTGCAATTTTCAGGTACTTCCCAAAGTACTACTTGTTAAGATAAGTATGAAAAGCTAGGAGCATTCTCAGGAAAATAATGTTAATTTCGCAAGCTGTATACAGTTTCCTTTTTTCAAATCATTTGTAATACCGTACATAGCCTATAGTCCTATACAGTCCTCAGTGTACACCAGGGGAAAATGGCAAAACATTTGCAATAAATATGGCATGTTTACTATGTTGGCATATGCCATGTTTTCGTTTGTGTGTGCTGTAATTACAGCTAAGTCATCTGTTCCCTGAGGAGTTAATTATTATTGTTCACAGATTCATTTTCTACACTATCTACAGTATAACACTGCCTTCGACTTTGAGGATCACATTGTTATACAGTACTTGCATTTCAAACTTGATTTCAAGGCTTTACTTGTCAAAAGCTATTGGTCTCTACATCTTCTGGCCCGGTATTAAAAGATTTAAGAAATGGAGCGAATACAGTATCAAGGCTAATATGCAGGATGTTCCAACCGAGGCTCCACCTTGTCCTTATAGTGACTAAGGATTCGGAGGTAATAAAATGGTATTTAAAATGCAACGGCCACACGTGTTATAAGCTTATAACCAGCCATTACCAGAAATAAGCTGACATGAAACATGGATGTCGTTCATGGGAGTGGGGATGTCTTCAAAGGCTCTTTGTGGAGATGAACTACAGAAACATTAGTGGACACCCAGCAAGATTTTATCATCGTGGCATCTCAGCTTGCCAGAACATATTAAGTTGCTGTTCGTACCTGGAGAAGATATTGAGGCGAGGGGGAAATCACTTAGGCCGGAATCGCGGTGTCTCCCACATGTGTGCTCCTGCAAGTCACGTGACGCCTGTAAACATGGCGGCCGGTAAAGGAGCCTTATATCTAAAGGAGAAGTCCATCGTGGTGAACTAGCTTATCGGCTCTTTAATCGGCCGGACTAACCCCCCCGCAACCCCCAGATATCACTTGCAAAGCCTGGTATCCGTGACGCAATGGGCTCTAACAGCCAATCCCGGAACAGGCTTCTCGCGCGGTTGCATGGGGGGTGTGTGTAGGTGGTGGCAAGGGTGGGGGTGGGGGTTTCTCTGTCAGGTTGGGGGGTAGGGTAGGGTGGCAATCATCGGCGTAGGGCCCTAGGTGCGCAATGTGAACCATGTGGCCGGCGGGCGGTGCATATCCTTCCCGACTACGTACGACTACGTACGACTACGACTACGACTCGTACAATGAGCATCCAAACTGGCCCTCGGGCTGCCCCTGGGTGCACCCCACACCATTGCATTGCATTCGGTTGGGGATGTGATGATAAATCCGACATTACAGAACTGAGAACGCACATTCAAAGTGGCCCCGGGCCGCCCCGGGGCCGCCCCTAGCCACGGTCCGCCCACAGCCACGATCCGTCCCGGTCCTCACTCCACATGATTTCATTGCATTTGGTTGGTGAGGCGATGTAAAATCCGCCCTGACGGAAGTCACATCCTAAAAGGCCCCCGGGCCGCCCCGGGGCCGCCCCAAGCCCCATGCCTCCCCCGAGCACTCTCCCCCGCAACCTGAAGCAAACCCTGCCCCACCAAAACTCCCTGGGGGCCTGAAAAAGCCCAGGGCCAACACTCCCATAAGTCCTATGGAATCTCGAGACGTCCCGTGGATTTACAGGATGTTTTCAATCGCGCGCCTCCTGTAACTTTTCACCACGGTGGCGTCCGTCGTCCGTATGGGAGTTACGTCACAATTTATGCCCCTGCAGACTTACGCGAGCCGCCACGATTCCGGCCTTAGTAAGTCCGTTGACCGTTGCACACCGACACCTAAGTCCGCCTTAAGTTCGACTAAGTCCTTTGTACAGTCAGGCACATAGTGATTTCCCCCTCGTACTGAGGGCCATTCGGATGAACTGAATGCTCACTGGGAAAACATAAAGCCCATTCCACACATCCAACATGTCCACAGTGTGCATTGTGTTGGTGATTATGGCTTGTCAGATTGGCTGAAATGTCCGGTATGGCATGGTGACCAATGTATTCTCCACACTTTTGTTCTCTAGAGAATCAACCATGAATTCGCCGAGTTATGAAATAATTGTCAAGCATTAATTTTAATTAACTATTATCTTCATTTATTATTTTCTTTTGTAAAATATGTCTAACGTATATTTAGTGTTCCAAATCCCTTCTTTCCCCCTCCTCCCACTGCCATCCCCCTGGATCATAACAAAGTTGCATAGGGACAGAGAATGCTTTTGGCCTTCTCAACGTATCATTTGGTTGCATATGTTTTGTTCTTTTACAGATATAGTGGCCAAAAATTGAGGATCATGTCTCAATATTTCTCAGAGGTCACCACAGTTAGAAATGCTGATTAGTTTTGTTCCCTGGTTTTCTCATTATTTTAGTTGCACTCTTCATGAATCAAAATGTTCATCAAGTTGTGCAACTCAGCTAGATATCTGTGTAATCATAGTCTATAATACTAGAACAAAGCTATTCATCCTTTTTCTGGTTAAAAATATTTTTCTTTTCATTTGTTATTTTGTTCATGGCTATAAAGAGATTTTCTTATACTTTCTTCCCTTGTTGCTGATTTATGACATTCATTTTAAAATCTATATTTGCATTTATTTCATGAACTGAAGAATAATTGAATTGCGATAATGACCATCGTAAAATAATGCATGATGTTGACAATCGCTTTTGGACACAGCAAGGATTCGGGCCAGCCCAGGTTGAAAAGAGAGGAGTGGGACCTGGGACCTTGAGAACCACTGATCTATTATGTATATATACTAGTGCACCCGTAGCCAAAATTTGGCAAAACCTGCAATGAGGAAGACAATGGTAATGAAAAAATTGAATGAGAGGGCTCGCGGAGTGACAACTAAGAAATAGAGTAGGCCTATAGCTGGTCGTAAGACGGGGTTGAGAAATTGAGTGGCATTGACTCAATGGACATACTGTACACGTCCTGAATCGGACGTGAGAGAAGGTTTCATAAAACCTCCCGATATACAACATTGTGTGCAAACACTCTGTTGTTGGAGAGCAATGTTCCGTACGTTGAGCAGTAGGAGTAGTGAACACTTTGACCTGACTTGGGTTGCGAGACCGGGACAGTGCCACATACAGCTGGCCATGATTGGGAGAAGACAGGTTCATCCAGGGAAATGATAACGTGCTGATCTAGCCGGGCGAGTTATTGTTGATCGCCATGGCATAGGCTGGGATGACATTATGTAAATGAACATATATAAGACTTTTGGATCCGGATCCAGCAGGCAGCCAGCAGGCTATGATTACTAAGGCTAATAATAATAGCTGATAATAGCTGATACAGGCATATTTGAGTGACGGGGCAACATGAGGGATGGAGCGAGTTGCCCTTTGTGTAGGTAATAATGCTGTATGGCTTTATGATACTGTCATCTGTTATTGGGCGACACTGTGGCGGAGTGGTTACCTCTAAGGTCCCGAGTTCGATCCCCGGATCGGACAGAGTATATGCTTATGTGGATATAGTTTCGATGGGTTCTCTCCGTGTTCGCGTGGGTTTTCTCGGGGGTTCTCCCGTTTCCTCTCACAATCAAAATCCATCACAGAAAAGGCAATGATTAAAGTCGGTCAATTAAAAGATGATCCCCTAAAAAGCTGAAGGAGGCTTATCACGGGGTATCCATTATCTCCACTGTCATCTGTTGTGGCCCCGCCAGGCAGGGTTCGTCGCCCTGCAGGATATTTTTATAAGTAATGCGGAGAGGAAGCGGAGCTGGGCGATTATTGTGAGTTTCGTATCCGCAACATTTACAGTACTGTCCGTCTCGTGGCGGCGGAGGCCAACGGACGTTATTGTGGCTTTGCCAACCTCCAATCCCCTGCTGATCCCACCGCTGATATCTTGTTTGCTTGCTCCGGGAGGTTCATGCTACGCCGCCAAATAAGTCGCAATGGTTTACTCTAAGCTAAGCTATATCCGCTGAAAATCATAAAAGATGCTAGATCCGGATCCAAGATGGCGGCATAGTTAGAAAGTGGGGCTGAAAGTAGCAGCGTGTATGACAGCTTTCTGAATATTCTGAGGCTCAGATTGAATCAGTTGGCAGACCTGTATTGCCGGGAAAGGAAATAGGTGGCGGTTAGGACTTTTGGCGGGAAGGGAAAGCGGCGACCTGAAGAATTAGTACCGTACTGACCAAAAGGTGGCAGCACTCCCTTGGCCGCCGCGGGAGTGCTGCCACCTTTTTCGTCATGGCACTACTTCTTCAGGCAGCAACATCTGGAGCGTTCCCGTCGAGAGTTCCAGACAAGGCTATTATTATGGGGAAAATTGTATAGGTTAATTTATTTCTATAAGTAAATTTTACATGCTATAATGAAAATACGGAGTTGTATTATTGACTTAATGTCCATATGAAATACAATAATGTTGGAACAGAAGTAGGTACTGTAACAGAAGGGTAGACTACTGGAACTTTGCATGATCATCTCTCTCAGTCAGAATTATGTTTCTATGCAGCAGATCACCTAGTACTAGTAGCAAAAAGATCGCCTCAGCATGAAGGTCATCAGGTCAGCATCAGCATCTGGAACTACCAGAAATGAAGACGAAAAAGAAAAATCTTCTCAGGTTATCCAAACAACTAGAACCTCACTGATCATAGACAGCTCAGCTGCCACTGGGGAACATAATTGTTGCACTATTTTAGGAATGTTATCACTGTTGAATTCAAGATTCTCAAGATGCCAGTGAACGACTAACTTCAGGGTACTTGGAAAATACTGTACTAACAAAATGGCCAAATATACCCCACTATAGTATCATTATACAGGGTCATCGAAAAATAATGTCCCAATTTGAGAACTCTATAACTCGAAAACTTGTAGACATATCTTAATGATTTAAGTTTTGAAATGATCAGAAGTGTCTAAAGTTTTGGCTTTACCATAATTTGTTTCGATATGACCTTCATTTGTCATGTGAAAAATTTTAATACAGTAATCAGTGTCGTGCCAAACCCGCTCAGACATGTCTGGTGTTACTGTTGCAATCTTATCCCACAGGTGCTGGTGATGCCGGATCTTTTCACCATACATGTGTCTCCACAAAAAGGTCCATCAAGGTAAGATCTGAGCTTCTGGAGGGGCTAGGCATGGCGAAACTTCTCATTAAAGGCTTCGCACACTGGGAGGCTGAACAAATGAAACTTTCCTATGGCAGGCTTGTTTCATGGATGAGGCGATTTTTTATGTGAATCATCAAGAACAATGTGTGTGGTGTAAAGACCCAAGATATCCAGCACCTAAGGGATATGATTTCAATGGTAACTCCAGATATGAATGATAGGGTTTGTCTCAACACCAATTACAGTGTTGGGCAGGATCTAGATCCCAAATGCGTGATCTATGACCTGATCTAGGTACTTTAAAAATGGAGTATCTGTACTTGTATCTAGATACTTTTTTCATGGGATCTATGATCTAAAGATCTGAATTTTCCAGATCATGTCTTTTTTTTTTGCCTAAAGCCTTCAAAGCCGTTAAGATCCATTAGTAATTTTACAGAACAATGCGAACCTTTCTCATTTATTGACTAGGCCTGTATATTTCAACTATTTTTATGTCTGTAAAATTATTCTGTGATGTACTTATTATAATATTTTCAATTGCAGGGTTATTATTTTTGACACATTCACCAATGGATCTTTTCTCAGTGTTTTCTGTTGCAATTTAGCAATATGCCCCTGGGGGTGGCAGACAATATTCAAATTCCCTCTATCCCTCTTCACTTGAACTAAACTGCTAATTGACGTAAATCACTTTAGGTTGTGTGATCTAGGATCTGATCTAGATACATTTTTGGGTGATCTTTTCCAACACTGCAATTACCGCCTTTTTAATATGCCGAGCGACACATGAAGCTCATATCGAAACAAACTCATGTGAGACCAAAACTTTACGAGCTTTCTTAGCATTTCAAAACTTGAATCATTCAGATACATCTACAAGTTTCCGAGTTAGAGGGTTTTCAAATTGGGACACTCTTTTTCGATGACCCTGTATTTATAGTGTGCAATTATTGTAAGGAGGATTCATAATCACATTCAAACTACACTCCTTCAAACACTGGTCAGACAGTAACTAGCGTATTATAGTTGAATCTGGATATAACAGACTTCAAGGGACCGCGGAGATCAGTCTGTTATAACCTATAGGTCTGATATAGCCAAATACACAAACCATACACGGCAGTATGCTGGGACCGGCCTTTCGAGTCTGTTATAACCAAAGTCTGTTATAGCCAAGGCTGTTACATCCAGATTCAACTGTACTAGCTGTTTCGTGATGCAACTGCAGTGATTTAAGCACAACCTATTCTTTACTTCTCTTCTGTTTCTTGACATTCGCAGCATGAGCAACAGTGCTAATGATCAAGGTGGATCGAGCATTTATTGGTGTGGTGGGTCAGGGTTTTCAATCCACAGTCTCAGCTGGAGCCTTGGACAAAGCAAAAATACTCAAGATCACCAAACAGATTTAATAACTGTAAATCTGGACACAGTAAATTAATTTGCATACAGGTATAAAATATCAATCCACTTTTCCTGATTGCCTTGGCAATGGAAGGTGTGAGATAAAGCAAGCCACTCTTATATGTTCACAGAGGACTGCTTGATTTTCAGGGGCTTCAGTGATGGGTATCAGGAGATAAGGTCTGTTACAAAATTGATTTTAATACTTGTAGTAGTATGGTACGTAACATTACGCTAGCCTTGATTAGAAACAACACTCCACAAAACACAGTTAATAAACTCTCATTGTTAGGAAGGCACATTAATTACACTATTGAGCGGCAGTACAAGTCGTGATTCATCTACTGTTCCTAGCACATGCACTCCTTTCATCCTGTATGTATTAGAAAGTGAAAAAAGAGTCATTCCTACTAAATGGAACTGCCACACCCACACACTACCTTTTACCATACCATGCCCAGCATTCCTTTGCATAAGATATGGGGCCCCCAATATGAGGTTGGTGAGCAATGTGCCTTGCTGGCAGGAATGCTGAACATGGACTTGGGCACGAGCTGGGTTGTGCAGTGAATTTGGTCGTTAAACAGCTGGAAGGCATTGGACAATTGGCATCTTATTGCAACCGTTGCAAGATAGTTCTGAAACTGCACTCGGTAGTCTGCATTTAATGGAAACGTGATTAACTTTCACACCTGTTCCCACCAGCATGGTAATCAGTCAACTCCTCTAAGGAACCATGGGAGGCACGCCAAAGCATTTCAGTACATGTTAGTGCTACTGCATCCATGATCATAGTTATTTCTTCTGGTTATATATGGAAGATTCCAACCAGTCAATTGGCAGGCGGCAATATCCCTATCGATGTTGCTGAAATACTAACGACTTGTTTCAACAATGAAATTTCCGACGTACTGTACACCTCATGAAATCAACTAGGATAATCTTGACGTTCTGCAACATTCCCATGTACAAACATAAACTACAGTACTTTGTCATCAATTCGAGAGCTTGGCTAGTCTGAATTCCTATTGCTGAGGGGGAATTTAAGGGGAAAGAAACAGTTTGGGTATTAAATATAAAATGTATCAGTGTTACAGTCACCACATGTGGCTGTGCTACTTGTCATGCAGGAAATTTAAAAGTACGTTTTCCATTTGCTTGCCCTGATGGGGATCCCAAAGTATTGTCGCCTTCTAAGCATATAATTTCATTGGTTCCACAATTCAAGAATGTCCCTTGACCTCTTTTCTGCCTTGCTCACCATAAGAAAAAATTTTAAAAAAGGAAAGCGGTCACACAAGCAACGTACACTAGTAATGAGACGACATATGTACACTTTTCCTTACTCTGCCCCTTCCTCCACGTGTCATTAGCATTTGAAATTTACATCACAAGCTAAGTCCCTGGGCTTGCCGCAGTCAAACTTTGAAGGCACAAGTGGATGCATGTTACCAATGCTTTGAAGAGGACAGATCTAAGCATGGCATTGCCCATCCCTATCCAGAGATTCATCACGAGATCACCGTGCCCAAATGCAAGAATTTTCCCCTGCGCGGACGATGAGGGCAAGGTTGGGATCCAGTTGCCAGTTGGACTACCGTGTACGTTGCCAAAACTACTACGATGATTATGCAGCAAGTCCTCAGGATGGGAAAAAGTCCAGCCACAATATTCAAACTGATTGGTCACTGCGATTAATAATGTTTAGTTTTGAAAGCCATGTTTGGCACATGGGCTGGCCATTTCCCCCTCCCTCTGCTAAACTGATGTCAGGTTCTGCTCCAAGCCTCAGATGGGTCTCGTAAAATTGGCTGGAAACAGACCCTTCTCTCCAGATGACTCCTTGACACCCATCAACCAGCCCTCCTCCTGCAAGCATATAAATTCCAGCTTAGTTGCCCATCCACACACACAGTAGCATACAACCAACCTGTTCTTCAGGATCGTCATATTCAATCACTTGAATGACTTCTCCAACATCAAATGAGAGCTCATCCACGTCTTCTTGGTTGTATTTGTATGTGGCACGAACCCTGTACAATACTCCAGGTGGCAGGTCATCTGTTGTGGCACCTGCAAGGTTTTGTATCTTATGACAGTTCTATTCACTAGTTTTTGAACTAAGCAAACTACATGTTATGCCAGAGATTCTGTAACAAACAACAGTTCACATTTCCATGCTTCAAGCCAAATGCACACTTCACAGGTTCAAGTAATCATCTGGACCTAACAATTGCACGTGCCATTGCAGTAGTTACTGTTTGAATGCTCTGACACGCAAAGCACATTTTATGTTACACATGCAGCCACTGAGCAAACTTGATAGTCAGATATGAATTACGACTCCTAATGCAGGAGTAGCATCACACTGGTCTTTATATGAACATAGAGGCAAATCTGGTAGCAACCCACTTTATTTGAGTTTTCAGCCACAATGCAGAAACATGCTTGCACATAATGCAGCATATTTCACCAAGTGTATGCAACAATAGGAAAACTCACTGTTCTCTCCCTTGCTTTCGGCCAGTCTCTAGATACCCAGTTGTTGAATACACTTAACAATTTATGAGCATGCCCATGTCACTTTTGGGGAATGGCACTGTAGCTGCATGTGTGAATTAAGGTAAGAAATCTTTTTCTTTGACTGAGAACCTTATTGTCAGACTTCTAGTGGGTTTGAAACATTCCCTAAGTTACAGGGAAATAACACAATGGATATCTGTGAGGATTCAGTAATTAACAATCTTTTATTTGTCATAAACTTCTTTCAATGAAAATGCCCCACTGGGATAGAAGATTGAAAATCCTAATCTTCGCCTATATTTAAACATATTTGGAAATAATTACATACTTGTCCAGTGTCAAACAAGTTTGGAAAAATCCCTCTCCTGGTTTGTCAGTGATAACAAAGTTACTGCCACACAGCTGTGAGGTAATGAAACCCCCATTCACACTCCCCTCCAAGTCACCCAATCACTACCACCTCTTTTTGGGGATCCAAAAAAATCTATTTTAGGTGATCCATAACAAACAAAACGGCAATGAACGGCGGTGTTGTCCAGTGGCTGTATGAAAAACAAGCCCTCGCACAAGAGGGGTAATTGCAAAACTTTCCTAAGAGTGGAGCAAATTGATGTCTCTGCATTATGTTTTTAAAAGGCGAAGAAAGGTTCATTCCCATATCCTAGTTGTGTGTGTGGTATCTATTTAGATTTATTTACTAAAAAATAAAAGATTGCTTATTTCCTCTTGCATGTGTGCAATATTTGTTCACTATGTTATTATTCCTTACATCAAGAGGCAGCAATTGAGATGACTGGTAAGTCATCGTTGTCCCCCCCCCCCCCCACCCCCCGTTCATAATTTTTTTTACAAATTTATACTTAGGTGCGAAAATCTATGTAGTGTCCATTTCCATGGCTTGAGCCATGTTGTGAAATCTCCTGGCTGGAGTACTCACCAATAGGGATGTCATAGAGCTCCTCGACATGCTTTCTGTCACTATTTGGAGGGAGAGGCTTAGCATTACCATTGGGAGTGTTCCCAATTTGACAGCTTGTTTCCATTGGCTCATACTCTTTCAAAACGTCTGTGTCCTGCTTGGACTTTCTGTTGGAAGTCTCGGGCTTTCTGGGACTCGCTAAAACATTGTTCGACAGAACATGTTAGCTGTACAACAATGGCCAACTTGTACAATTTTTAATTCACGCATGTTTTCATGCACAGTGCCCCGGATGCCTTAATTATATTATGCTAGTATTTTGAAATGTTAACTACATAAAGAGTGCTGACAGACAGGTAATGAAGATTCACTGTATTATGGTACTTTACTGCAAAGTTGAGAACCACAGCCAATAATGTACAGAAGCCAAGAAGGAAGAGAACATTCCTTACATAAAACATCGAACTTCAGAAATGTTCGATATATTACCATTGCTCAAAAGGTACAAAATTATGCTTCCAGTATGCAGCAAAAATGTACAAAACATAGCTGAATTTTACAGCAAAAAGTGATGTGATCTTCAAAGTACAGGGAAATGTCCACATTCTTTTTTCACTTGAAAGCATCTGTTGCATCCATACAGGGTGGTGCATTGCCTGAATCCACATTCCAAGAAGGCAGAAAGAGAAGAAATCACAGGAATGTTTACTCCAGTGACCAACTGAAATGGGGTCTTCTGACAGTTCCATGAAAGTTGCTAGTCCCTTAATTCATCTGAACCAATCTGATTCACTTGCAATATTTGAGAAACTATCAGTGACAACAATAGTGACAATAAAAGTGATTGAAAAGTGAGAAGAGTGAAGACTCATTAATGCAAGTGAGTTAACTATTCTATCACAAAATTAACTACATACTATCCTGAGATTTGATATACTATCAAGAAGTTAGGTATACTACCCATTCTGTACCAAACGTTTTCCTAAATTTACCACTTTGATTTGTTCCAGGACTATTGCAAGAAAGGTTGTGGGAAGCTATCAAAAAATATTTTCATTGTTGGCCTTCATGAGTGGCAAAGGGCAGCAAGGGAAACAATGGTGTCCTACAATCCACTAATACTTTTGATAGCCATTAAAGTAATGTAACTGCTCAAATTATGTAGATTAGTGCTAACAACAGCCACAGCAATCAGAGAAGTGATCACCCTGTATAGCCAGGTGTTACATAGTGTAACTTGGGACCCACACTTTCCTAGATGAAAAAATAGAAAGGCCTTCAAAAAATGAAACTCGATATAATGGGCTGACATACCTGAATTATTGGGATCTAATACGATTCCATCATTGCTATATATACCAGGACAGCACCATTCAATGTGAGAATTGCCACATTGCATTGCATGTAAAGTGAAGAAATGAGTGAAGAGAAAAATGAGGTACTTAGAACAAAAGTGGCCCAAGTCCAAAAAAATAATGCTACAAAAATTGACCTGAAATGCCCCATGGCAGAGGCAATTCTCCTTGGGGCATAAATATGATTACTCCATCTACTGGCCAAATGTCCAAATTAGGACCTACACCAACTGTGGACCAACTTGGAGTAGTCTTATGAGCGTGATGGCGGTCGCTTCTCGGCAGTGGCAAATATGGACTTGGGCCACTTTTGTTCTAAGCGCCTCAAATATACAGATTGTCCTAGCATCCTATATTTAGGATGTCTTGTAACTTCTGTTGTAATTAAAATACACTGAACTATTTTTTTCTATCTTAGTTTCTGCCTTCTAACACATGACTTAAATATTATTAAAATATCATAAGTAGATCAACCTTGGGAACAAATGGGTTAATATCGCTAACAGTAACTTGGGTAGGTTTACCACGTATAGATACAACAATGTAACTTGCAAGTGACACATTCTTTTGAGCTGATCACAAGTTATTTGTATTTTTTCACAATATGGTTGAGTTCTCCAATATTTGTCAGCAACCCAACATTTGTGCAGTTTATCAATTTTGGCCCAGTAAAATGTATTGCAGGTTATGTTACTACAATACACACACAAAAAAAAACAACTCAGCACCTTGATGGAAAATGTTAGCACTAACAATCCTACACTGATAATGAGCATTTCACACTATCCATAATTAGACTTTTTATCCATATCAGGTACTATATCGCTCAAAAACACAGACAATTTTGCATTTGATTCAAGTGCAGCTCTATGTTTTTGAGTGATATAGTACATATCCACATGAGAAGTAACAATCAATGCTGGGAAGATATCCAAGAAATATTTGGCTTCAGGCCATTTGTTGAATTAAACAAACTTATATCTACGACCTGATGTAACACTTCTTTGGTTATGCAATCGACATACGACGGCTATTTTTTAATTAGTTCCGATGAGCTGTGAAATAAAAAACCAGAGTAATGAAACATATTTTAATACTCACAAAAGTGAGACTCATCCTTCTGCTACTTCTCCACATAGTTACCTTCCCAATTTAGTCACTTTTCATAATGTGGAGCCATATTTTGTAACCCTAATACAATCGACGCTCCGGTTCCAAATGTTATGTTCTCCCTGTAATTTGATTTCTCCAAGCCTAGGACACAACACAGCCGAAATTCTTAGGAGATCGTGTAATCTGTATGGAGAAACGTGCATGAGTGACATTGATGTGTCAGAATTTACAAGAAGGGCGAATTGATGTCCATGATGAGGCAGGTTAGGGGAGAAAGTCAGTGGTGGTGACTTATGATATTGTTGAAAAGTCAATATTATAGTTTTGGAGCTACTCGGGTTACAATTTCTGACCTGTCTGACGATTTTCCCCCACATTCAGTCTTTTCTTTACGACATAGTGACAGGAAAGCTGGGCTATCACTATCATTATGCAAACTGGGAAGAGTTGAAAAAGTGTGTGATGGGAAAGGCTCAGTATCCAGGTGGCAACCTTCCATGGGGAAGGCATACAAAAAATGGTGTCACGTTATTACAAGTTATTCAATTGGGATGGTGACTATGTGGAAAAGTAGCATAAGAATGTAGGTGTCTTCTGTAAGGATTAAATTTTTTTCATTGCTCTTGTTTTTATTTCACAGCCCTTTAGAACTTAATTTTAAGATAGCCCTCGTACATCAGATGTATGTCTAATGGAGAAGGAATGTTCATCAGTTCAAAACCCAACTGCACAAGTCATAGGCAATATGAAAATATTTTCCTTTCAGCATAGTTCACTTGGTTATTTAGGTATGTAATTCTAAGATTTCCTACTTTTCTTATTCCCAACTGATAATTCATGGTTGGGCTTCCACTGGCCACACTGTAAGTTGTTATAGCCTGTTTCCATAACTATACTTTTCTGTTCAGAGGACAACAAGAAAACATTTATTTGAACAGGCATTTATTGTGAAAATTTATTGTCCAGAGATGCATGAGGATGCATAAATGGAGAGATATATATTTTTTTAAACATTTTGCAGTGTGTACAGCACAGAACTTCATGAACATACCTAGCATGTACAGTACTATCGGCACAGAAATGGTCCGGACACTTGTCAATGGTCAGCCTACCTCCAAGTGTCCGGACCATTTCCGTGCTGATAGTGCATGAGAAGGTTCTTGCATTACACTTATTAAAAACCGAAAATACTTCCAACTAGCAAAGAGTGTAACAAAATTCCACCAGAACAAAATTGGCTCCCTGGTGTGGTTGGCATGCTAATTGGCTGATATACATCGTGCAAACTGAACTGCACAAATTAAAAAGCAACTGCAAGAGAGCATGCAAATATGTCATGTGTCCCATTCAACAAAACAATAATTGCCATGTTAGCAACTACTTCAAGTCCTTGCACAATTCTGACAACTCATGGCAATGCCTGTCAGTGATGGAGAAGATGACTTGCATATTCTCCAGTAGTCTAGGTATTAAATGCCACGAAAGATGCACAAACGACATGTGATGCAGAAAAAAAGTAGAGATGAAAGGAGGACAGTGTCTCTTGGTAAGTGCTGTCTGCAAAGTAGGGGCTGTAACGTCATACCAAACGTTTACAAGCCCACAACGGAATCCTAACATGAAAGTGTGAATTATGTGCTCTGCCACACTGTAAGTGTTGTGGCAATAAGGAGTGTGTAGAAAGTAAATTCTTCTCCCTTAAAACCAAAAGACAGGGAAACAAAAAGAGTGGGTCCATCCAAAAAAAAACCAAATAAAGGTTTCATTAGGGCTTCAGACTCCTTCTGGCCTCGATATCCAGAATTCTAAGCAAAGTAAAAAGTGCCTTCCCAGACTGTGGTCTGCGAGTGTTGAAGTGAAGTTTTGTCGTGGCGACAGAAAAACGAAGGGGAGAAGGCAAGCTTGACACTTACTTGGTTGATTGTCACTATCAACCAATCCATTAGCTGCTCTGGGAACTGGGGACCCAGACCCTGGTTCAGATCCTCCTTTCTTCTCTAAACTGTTAGTTACATCATTCTCCTCTAATGGCGGCAGTTCAAACTCACCTTTCACTGGGGACATTGGTGACATGTTGATACTGAAAGACAGGAAGTATGAACTTGTATGTCAACAAATGAGGCATTAATGCAACAAGTCCAATTTTGTCTTTACCTGGAGTTGATAGCTGTTGGTGATTTCGGGGAATTTGATGAATTTCTCTTCACAGTGTAAGATCCCTTCTGGTGTTCCTTTGTGAGTTTGTCCACTATGGCTTCCAATTCACTGTAAACCTACAACCCAAAATCGAAAGTAGGTATGCTGCATAGGGGTTCTCTTCCAAAAAGTACACCAACCTTGGCAGTTTCAGCATGGAACAGCTGTTCTGAAGCAAACATAGTTTGCAAATTGGTGACCAGGAATAATATCCTCGACTCAAACAGTGCTGGTAGCTCATCATGAAGCTCACTGTTTAGAACTTCATATGTTCTTTTGGCATCTTCAAGCTGCTCTTTACACTTGTCTATTTTGACCCCATCTCTTTTCTTGGGATTATTCTTGAGAGACTGGAAGTTGTGACGCTGGCTGTCATAGTCCACAAGCTTTCTTCCACGTTTGTCGATTTTTTTCTGCAAATCAAGAAAAAATTAGCTTTCACAAGTTCATAAGTCTGAGGAATTCATGGTTCTAATGCTATCTGTTAAATATCCAAACTAGTTTCATTTCTTACCCTCATTTCTGGAAATTGACTTTGATATGTATTGAGAGGAATCAGCACTTGGTCCGCCAGTTTGTGACTAAAATCTTGCCATAGCATGTCCACATTTTGGGCTTGCACATGGTAAAGTTCCTGTCCCACCCAGTCCGGTTCATATACATCATTCAGAATGTCCATGAGATTCTTGCTAGAGGACTGTAGTGCTGCATTTTTAAAAAAAACATGCAAGCTGTTGAGCTCAGTATGGCTATGCTATATAAATCATACACTATAAAAATAGCAATTGACATGAACAGTCTCACCTACCATCTGACTCGCAGGTATGCACATAGGGGTTTCATCACTTACCTCTTACACACCTGATGTAATTGTTCAATTCTTTTTGTAGTCTATTGGCAGCACTCTGCTGCCTGGTAAAATTTGAAACGTGCTCATCAAAGATCTCATCAGCTGTCCTGTCAACTTTCCCAAGATTTTGTAAAATCTGCAAAAATTAGAAAAGACATGAGGCAAAGAATTCTGTTCGTGGATCATCACACCAGTGATCTAGAAGAAAAAGGCTATCATTGACCACTTTCAAATCAGTAATGCGCTTTTAGGCACTTGGGCTGTTGACTGACACTAGTAGGTATTGGGACATTAACTGTTTCAAATTATGAACGAAGATAGTATGCTGCATCCAGTCTGAGAGGTGTTATCCCCGCCGGGAATCGAACCCGGGACCCTGCCCACTAAGAGAGCAGTGCTCTGCCACTAAGCTACAGGGATCAGCAACAACCTCCATTGAACGATGACCCACATTGTTTGGGGATGAAATATATGGTGGTTGGGTAGGAAGCTAAAAATCCAGTGCCACACTCTGTGCTACATTGTACAGAGTTGCCATGTGCCCATGTGCAGTGCAATTCAGCAATATTATACCTTTCTAATCACAATGCCTACTTTACTATAAATGTGTATAAAACAAAAGGTCCTGAAATAAACTTTGCCAAACAAACGACCACCGCTGCCATTATGTAACTGGCATTTCATACACACACTATTTATGGAAAAAACATAACCTAAAAAAGCTCCACAACAGTGGAGTGTTCCTAACATTTTATTGTCAGTATCCCATTCACTAAATGTGCTTCCAATATTATTCAAGGACGCTATCCATGTGTATCGGGACGTGATGCTGATCTGCGTCGTCAACATCCATAAACATCATCAATACCGCAATTTTTATTTGATTTCGCAATCAGCACTTCCAACTTCGTAAAAATGGGCAACCTTGCGCCATATCTCTCGATTATTGACAAAATAAAAGAAGGAGTGTTAATCAGCAAAAGGCGGTTCCCAACGTGTGACGCTTACATCGCGGAACCATTGCACACTCGACTTGGAGCCTTCATGGACTCTCACGTTCTCGTTCACATGCCAAAAAAAGTTGCAATAATTACGAGACTCGTTATCATCTCTGGCTGCTCACACCTTCACAACTCACAACACTTTGCGGATTATTATTATTATTATTATTATTATTATTATTATTATTATTATTATTATTATCGGTTTGTTTTGCGTGGTTTATCAACAGTCGAGACCTTCACATATTGTGGTCCGCAGCCTCAAGGTGGTCAGACTTTCACCTGGAGCCAGCCAGGCATCACTGGCTTCTCTTCCGGATAACGGAAAAATCATGTCCACCCCCCACCCCACCCCCCACTTCCCAACCCCAATCATCCCCAGCATCCTGAAGAAGTCTGGCTGGCGGCCGATTGTCGGTCGTCCCAACATTCCGTTGGCTTCCGGCCCATTGGGACTCTCCGAAACCCAATACCCCAGCACCCCCATATCGTTCACTGCCAGTATCGATTGAGAGAGAAAAAGTACACTTGTACAGGATACGACATAAGTCGCCTCAGAAATTTCGGCAGATTAATCTAGGTCTAGGGGTGCATGCTGCACATGTCACACCCTTTGCCTTCCAAGCCTCGCCTAATAAGAATCTTAGGTGTGTGGAGCCACAGGGTGGGTGGTACAGGTGCCCAGGATCAACTCCCTACGCTGGATGCATGTCCTTTTTTGGTGCCTTGAGAATCAACCTACATGACTGCTACGCACACCTACGAGACACGGGCAGGTAAATGCTCTCGAGGCATATGGTGCAGCAGGAAGTACCTAAAGTTGCCAAATATCAAGCAGAAATAATTATCATCATTAATCATTGTCAACACTATGACATTATAGAGGGTATATGCCCTACCATCTCCATCAGCGCCCTGTGACTCTGGACCAGATCTTTGGGTCACTCACCTAGCCATTTTTAGGCGGTCAAGCCCGTCTGGAAAGGGCACTGACCGCCATTGCATACCATTTCCGAAAAGGTCTGTACAACCGATGGGACCGTCTACACTCTACAGTGTCCGCGAAGGTCGGCAGCCCCTCCGCTCGGGAGGAGGTTGCAATATATAGCAGACACGTCATGTGTATCTCGAGTAGAGGACAATCTTAGCAGCATGCAAATTGCCCGTTTTTAGGCGGTCAGGTATTGCGGATGGTAAGAGCGGACCCGCCGCCTCACGTCTCCTTGGGATTGTCCTTGGGCTGCCAACAACCTTGCATTGCAACAACGTAGGTCTAACTGCTTCCCACGGGCTATAAATCCCTATTGCGCTAACCTACGCATCTCCCTTTCATGCATAAAATAAACCTGGTTGCCAACTGTCGCAGAAGCGGAACCTGTGTTCACACGGGTGTCGTTGTTGTTAGGCAGCTCAACGACAAGGACATGCCACTCTGATGGGCTACTTCCACGTAGGAACTGCAATATCCACTCGGTCGAAACAATGAATGAGCGTGGAAATGAAGCACAACGTGCCAGTACGTCCATCCAGTTGGCCCATTTCCACCCAAAAAGACCGCACTGTACGGCAGTTAATCCTCGCATGATCTTCGAAATGTCGCGTCCCACACGCACCGTCACATGCGCCCACACCTCCGGCCATTCAAGAGACTGACGGTGGGCGAACTAAAGGTCGCCCGTGTCCACTTTAAACAGCCTTCAAGGTCAGAAAATGGACATCCTTTGCATACAGTTGGAGGAAAAGATGAGGACTTCTTGGCAACGTCGCGACTACACGCAGTCACTTGTGTCATGCAATTGATCCCATTACACAGTGTCGATTGCGATGCACTGTGTTTGTTTATGTATGGTGCACTGGGTGTTACGTATATCCGCGGTTAGGCTTGCATTGGGCGTGACCTAAGACCAAATTCTGGTTCAATGTGTCAATGACAGTGAGAATGATTGGAACATTAGGGCCATTCACACTGCACCAAAGTTACGTGACTGGATCATTTTAAAATTGTCACTGATTGATTTGCATTTTTGGTTCAACATAGGTTTGGCTATACTTCACTAGAATAAATGTAATTTTTTTTAAATTAATTCTTGCATATGGCTGTGCCACCAGCATGACGTGCTTTATGGACAATCCATCTACAATAAATTATGGATACAAATCATTTTTGTCCTATTAGCGCTCTGGCCACATTGTTGCGATATTTATCATTTCCTTGCTCAGCCAACCACTTTAATTACTTACATTGTACCCTATTACCTCGACAACAAAGCATTATTAAGCGCACTTTAACGCTGCCGCTGGCACCTTGAGTGCCACCTTGGTGCGTCTAGCAACCTGCAATAACTCTTCCCTTTACCCCTTGTTAACATACTATTTGGCTATAAAAATAACAAGCATATCCACCGTTTCTTAGGGAGTATTTTGGTTTAAAGGCCGCTACGCCTGGCGAGTAGACTTCACGCGACATGAGAGAAGCGTTTAAGGTTCCATACCCAGACAGGATAAAACGAAGCTCTCCAAGGACAATAGCTCCGATCTTTTTGCCACTAGAAACTCCGGAATGTTGTTTGCCACTGCTGGAAACAGCAAGGTCCCCAAGTCCCTGTGGATGAGTAAGTTGGTGGAGAATTTAACCAAAGTTTTAAGCCCCGACCTATCTCGGTCTTTGTCTGGAGGAAGTTCCAACTCGGGATATATCTTACGCCATGCGGATACCCAATACCATTCTCCTTCGAGAATTGCTGTTGGGCTAATGTACGGTTAGCAAATATTGCTGTGCTGCATTCTCCACCTCCCGTTTCCTGATGTTGTAACTAGGCACAATTACGTGACGCAAAGCAATCCATCCCGGCTAACCAAGTTTTTAAAATAAAATAAAAAATCATCATGGGAGGTCAATTTTTTTAAAAGAATCTCTGCTTTATTAACTGTGATTCTAATTTTGGCATTTGCCTTGTACATTCTAATAAACCCATAATTTTAGAAGCAATCACCATGCTGTATACCTGTTTTGCTACGGAGCGATACACTTCACAAATCGGGTGAAAATTCGGCCTAAAAATAAATAGCTGGCATCAATAAAAAAGTTCAAAATTTCCGATACTAATTTAATCTGAGGTTATTTGTCACACATTATGAATATGAACCGAATAATTTTAATATAGTGAAGCTTATTGACTATAATGAACTTGGGATACAGCGTATGATTTTCAGTGTAGGCTATTTCTGTCGCTTAAGGCGGATTTGTCAGCATTATGCGGATTAACATGGCAGTCAATTAAACCATTCAGACTGTTTATAAAATGGTTATTATTGTACTTCAAATAATGGTTTCAAATCGAATAAGGAAACCAAAGTTTTCTTCCCTTTTCCTTATGTGAGGGGAGGGGGGGAGGGGGATCTCCACGCCCAAAATGTAAAATGCATAAGCCGACAACGAAACAATCGGCACAAGGTTCACTTTCGCATTCCTGTCACCCCGACTTGCCTTCCTCAGCTGAAAGAAACCCACACTTTTCGAGTCAATTAACCACTAACGTTAACCAACCAGGAAGATGAGTCACACGTTACTTCCGTCTCTTCCCCGCAAATAGAATGAACCTGGGAAACACCCACATCTTTCTCCTCCTTTTCCTGATCGTGAATTCCGGAAAAATTCGGTCGTCCTTTCCCTCCGGCCAAAATTTTAAAAAAACTTTTTAAAAAAAGTCTCCCCAGACGCACCCAGTAGGTCGTCGGTCCATGTTCTGTAGAAGTGGAAAGGATTTTGGTTTAGGGCACAGGGTCGGTTGGAAGGTCAGTTTCCATCAGAAGATGAAGAAGTGTTCCCGATGGTGGTGCGGATGCACAGGGCAGGTGCCCAGAAATAAACCTTGTATGTGGGCCAAGAAGCCCGGGGCATCCAGGCTCAAGGGCCAAACGAGTGTGATGATCTCCGACTTTCCCTCCACCGATTCAGAAAACGCATCCTATTGACTAGGCCTGCTTTCTTTTTTGATCCATCAATCAGAAGAGTCAAATTTTACTTTACAAAGAATCGAATGTCTAGAGAACAAGGTAATGTTTGAAGTTAAAGTTTATGAAACATTCTGGTGGTACGACCACTCTTACAATAGTAGCTGTCGGTGGTATCCGATGGATAACCGGCAGAATATACCCTATACTGTACAGTACGTCGATGTTTTTCTTGCCGGCACGGCGCAATGTCCCCAGCAACATTTTGATGAAAAGGTGAAAGTCCGTTTTTTTTTACCTACTTGTATCAGGATTTGAAATTTCGTGGTTTGAATAATGCAATTTCGCAATTATTTTCATTTATAAATGGCCGCAAAGAACTGTAATTTTTTGTTTACCTATCGACGCGACGGGAGGCCACACCCGCATTCCACAAGACACGCTTTACACAGGTGAAAAATATTTGCGCAGTATACAACACTGGTTGTCTATAGAATGCCCACAATCCTTATGAGTGATGCCATCGTCCCATCGACATGCAAGCATACATGCAATTATAGATAGTTTTGTTTTCATTTTTACTATTGGGTCTCAGATTGCAGCCTAGCTAAAAAAAATATGCACAAAAATATATTGTATTAGGCGCATGGTAAGACATAAATAAGTAGTAGCACCATATTGTAGTCTACTTCTATAGCCTATTACTCTTATCATTACCAGTTATCGATACTTATCATTACTTCGCAGTTGTTACAAAAATAGCTCGAAATGATAATGTATAATGGGTGGGTAATTCCGCAGTCTCTCCAAATGAATAATGTATGAAAACTGGACAATTATTTTGATGGCCTTAACAATTTAACATTAAAACATAAAACATTCATGTGAATTGGACCATAACGGAGCTTTTGTACCCCATTTAAAGTAAAGCTGTAATTCTAGAGATGCTGCGTATATAGGGCACATTCAAAATGTAACCTGTCGTTAAAAAATCTAAATGTAAGCAAAAGGGAAAAAACGGAGGGGGGAGGGGGAAGCTTGCATAGTCAGTCACTAAGATTCCTAATGTACATGTTTTTCTAAGATTACAATAGATATGATTTGTTCTAGCATGCTTTACCTTTGCCTCAACTGACACATGCAAACTTGTATATCTTCCAGCCTGCTTTAACTTGTAACATTTAAAGAAATTGTAACTTTTTAAACCCTTAGAAATAGAAGTTGGCTTTGTTTTGTAACCCCACTGCTTGGAAAAGTCCCTTCACAACAGACATCCACTATCACTTCCACTCGATGTTTATTATTTACAGCCCACTCAGACCTCTGTGAAGGCACGAGAACTCGGAAATGGGGTCACCACTGGTTCCAGACCCTGAAGCAAGAGTGAATACAAGACCCATATTCAGCTGAAAAGTCTGTGATCAGGTACCGTTACGTGACGTGACCAAAGTGTGAAGAGCTGCTAAGAGCGACCCCTGTTTGGAATGACATTTTTCAAGGTATCTCTTCGGTGTTATTTCAGATGACACTTTTGCATATTTCAAGTCAGGGTTTTCAGCTCACGACTGCTCAAGATAATCAGGTGGTGTTGCATCAGAAGGTTCATGACAATCCATGTGCTGCCGTACAATGTTCCATTATACTATGTCGTTTTGTTAGTACTATCAAGTGAAGATTACGTCTTCCAAAATTTCATAACTGCTTTAGTGAAAGACGAGGAATTACAATAAACCTTGTGCAGGCCTAACTCACGCTATACAAGTTGTAATATTACAATAAAAATGGTTATCCAGTAATCTGACCAACTGTAGCTTATATGACTTTTCTACTCACTGTCTTTTCAATGTTGCTGTCCGTTTTTCCTTAAATATCGAAACCTTATTAATATAGGTACGATCATTTTAAATATACCTTCCCGCATACTAAAATCGGGTCTATTCATTCGATTTGATGTCACTGATTTTCTTAGGAACTACTGAATACATTTGACTTCGTGATTTGACATTTTGTGGCACAACAGCTGTGATGGCTATACTGAGCCAGTCAAAAAGGTTATGTTGTGCAAATATGTTAATAGCATGAGATAAGATGACTTGACACCTCTTTAGTCTCTTCATCATTTCA
This sequence comes from Catajapyx aquilonaris, assembly GCA_000934665.2. Taxonomy (NCBI): domain Eukaryota; kingdom Metazoa; phylum Arthropoda; class Diplura; order Dicellurata; family Japygidae; genus Catajapyx; species Catajapyx aquilonaris. The sequence continues at coordinate 23,756 of KZ538546.1, forward strand.
GTCGGCCAAACTGCAACCCATATTAGGGCCTACTGCCCTATACTCCAATATACCCTGGATAGTTTGTTCCAATTGAGATGTCCGTTTCAATTAGCGATTTAGAACTTGGCTGCTTATTTTAAGCAGGTGATTTCGTACTGTTACTTTCAGTCATTATAAAATGGGATCAACATAATTATAATCTCACAGCCCAGTGGATCAAAATAGGTCACCCATCACTAGCAATGACTCACATTCGAAAATTCATTGCAATTTGAGACACGATTGAGTACCTTCCAAAACTGTCATTGTCAGCTAATTGCGAGAAAATCTCTAACTGATCCTGACACCCTAATTAGAACACACTGTATAATAATTAATAATGTACTCTCAAAATCCAGTCGTGTTCACACTGTCATGTTAAATTCGGGAAGTCATCGTTCTAATTTTTTAGAGCGAAAATTGTGCTAGGTTTTTTTATATATTTAAAATCTGGCACCTAGTACTTGGGCGAAGCGTGCATCCATAACTTTTACCGCGTTCCATTTTACACTGAAGCCAACGTGTTTGAAGACCGCGTGCCAGCCGCGGTCAATCAGCAATAGAAAGTGTGGTAAACAGGATTGAAGGAAGGAATTTACCCTACGCCGAACTTCCGCGATACCAAAAGGTGGGCCCTATCAAACGACCAACTTTGCCCATACACCGACAGACATTCGGTTGGCATCTGCGGAGGCGTGGGCTCGTCGGATGGAACAATAAGTAACACCCGCCAACTCTGCCTAATATTTCCTTCTTCCCCCGCCCCCGCCCCTCCCGACCACACCCGTCACGTCAATGACGCTCGCCTATAAATATTCACGTCCAGACCAACTCCGATACTGGTCTTCTCTTTGGATGCTTCGCAGGCGCTGTCATGTCCTCACTACCGAATCTGACAACGCTGCGTGGAGACCTTCCAATAGGCACAGCGACCTTGAATCAGTAGCCTATAGGGACTCACAAACGCAACGTTGCCATTGCTCCGTTTTTCAATTTGAAAAAAAAGGCAATACCAGTACGTTAAATCAGAAACAAGGGGCAATTTCTGATTAGGCAGAAAAAATTCTTTGGCATCTTGCGTCCACTCTCTGCATGTCTTCTAACAAGTGCAGTATTGTGTGTAATGAAGGTTCGCTCCACGCAACATTCCGCGAGATTCAAAAGCATTGTTGTTATTGTTCCGTTTCTCCTAATGTATTATGCCTGAGTTACGTGAATGTAGTAATTTCCTGGGCAGAAAAAAAACAGTAACATCATGCACGCATGTTCAGCTGACCACCGTGGTCACGTAAGACTCACACTGAGATTGTCACCGCGCAGGATGACCTTTCCACGTCCGTAAAAGGCACAGATGACTCAGGTCATATCTTTTTTCAGATAACTCTCCAACTTCCTTCCTTCCTAAACCAATAGCATATGCATTTTTGGTACATTTTCTACCTCCAGTGTGTGTCCTGGATACTATGAAGCGTTGCAAATCGCTAGTCTCGTGCCTCTGAGTCGTTTATTTTCTGGCGTCGTTCGTCACACATGATTGTGTGGAAAGTGATGCCAGCCCTTGGGTCGTTTTCCCACAACAGGGGAATTCGTTAGTTCCGTATCGATAGGGTAAAAGGTCGAGTCGCTTTATGATGAAATCAGACGGCGAATCGAATTAGGGGTTTTTTTTTTAACGTAATGCACTCAACATGTTTCAACTTTTGGAATCATATGTCAAGGGCAGACTGGCAGATATTCATAAATGGTAGTGTCATTGCCTGAAACAAATGTGTTGTCGCACTCGCGTGCAATAACCGAATAAATCATGTCACAGTTTCAGGATATTACAGCATATTCCATACGTGCAGGCAGATTGTTGACGCACGGTGCTATATTTCAATCCCACACCCTACCAAAATTTGGCAAACTATTTTTGCATGCAATTTGGATAGGCTCTTCATGGATCGTCCCATTTACCTATCTCAGCCAATCGGAAAATTCATCACATCGCAATAATGAACCAAAATAATCACAGCTTCCTGACGTTAGCACATCCCAGACATACCTATGGTTATTCCCATTTTGTTATTCAGAGTTATTTTTACCACTACTCGCAGACATGCTGAAGGTGACTGACATCATACTTGGAATTTATCGCGGAAAACTCGTCGACCAAAAATGTGACCGCGATAATCCTGGCCTGATCTGTCCGGCCCCCTCTGGAGTGCATGGGCCACTCCTATGTATAGTACTGGGTTCAATCCTCGGTGGGCTTACCTGCCCTACAGGTCAAGGTCTCAGCGGTTCTCACTGGTCAGATTGTTACCGCCACTCTACACTTCTTTGCACTCCAGAATTGTGTCATCTCGGATTCAGAGTTACATCTCTTGTGACAGTAATCTGTAATTGCTTTCGAGAACTCATCTCTTCCTATATTATTTTAAATGTCGGCTATATAAAAGACGAATTGACGGAGGCGAAGGCCCCCCAAAGAGTTCACTAGTAAACAGGTGATGTCTTGGCACCAACGCGGATATATACAGTAGTAGCGCAGGTCATTGGTCTTGACGTGTACTATACTGTATTGCGCTGGAGCAAAGACATCGCCAATTTTTTTTTATCACTGGAGCGTCGCAACATGAATCGTCTGAATTTAGCTACTTTACCGACTACAAAATAATTAAAATATGGAAATACAATAGTTATTGCACAAAATGTTCAGATAATTACCGATGGTTCACACATTTAAAAATGCTTCGCCTGTACCATGATCAATATGCTTGTGACCTCAAGACAAAATAATTGAAGGCACGCACCCGCAATAAGAGGAAGGGAGGGCGCGGTGGGAGGATTGTTTGCAAAGGGTGTGGGTATCACATCATGAGTCGTGAGCTTTCCTTCCTTCTTCCTAGACCATAGCTGTCCTTTTATGGGGGCCAATAAGTGCCTTGCCCGTACATTGCCGTGTATTAGCTCCATCATGCAGTCTGGGCCCCGTGACATCATTGTTATCCGTTACGTAGCACCTGTCGAAAAAGTCCCCAGTACCTAGCGTCAAGTGTCACTTTTCCACCAGATGAACCCTTCTACGGGGCTCTTACCCTCAGGTATGTGGGAGGGTACGTGTGGTGGGGGAGAAAGAGGTATGTTGGCAAACGTGTAGCTAAGGTGGTCACACCAGTTTACACAGGACGAACAAGACTACGAATCCTGAACTTTTTTTTTTTTTTAAAAAAAAAAAGAGCACCTTGGATCAGTCAAAATTGTCAACAGTCTGTTACAAACTACCGGAAATGCACACTTGACATGCTTACCAACTCGTCCGAAATAATCACACTCATCAGTCGATTTCGGAGGACAGTATAGCCTCATTGTTCGAAAATGAGAGAAAAACCTTCGAGACTCTCTCACTTATCAGTAACAACAAAAGCCGATCGGAGGAAGATCACAATTACACATATCCTTACACTATGTATCCTTCCCTAACCATCATTGACTGATCAGTGTGCAATACCTTGCCGAACATCCTGTCTGGAAGTTACATTAGATTGGCCATACAATATGAAACAAGTACGCAAATGTCACCCCGTTGCCTTCAGGTTCTAGGTCTGCATGTCGTATCGAGTGGGTTTGTTTATAAAATTACAAGAAACCACCAGTACCTGAAAGAGCTTTAAAAAAATATCGGTTACAACAAACGTTTACGAAACTCTCCCGCCCACCTACGCTTAGCACTCCAGGTTGAAGTTGCATGACTGGTTTCTTCAGTCACAGGCTAACCTACACGCATGCTTTACATGGGCATCGCACAGTCCACTTTTCCTACCACCAAATACGCAGATGACCCATCCTTCGCGTTGGCTAGTCCAATAGCACTACAAATAAAATGCATCTCTAAAAACAATAGTTCCTGGAGTGACGTGGTTGTTAGACCTTGGCATAAGTGCAGGGGATGAGGCCGATCACCTAACCATGTCCAACATTTTTCGGCCCTTCACGCTACCTTGGGCGGTAAGGTTCTCACGATATTTTTTTCTCCTTTTTTCAGAAGGAGGTACCCGCTTCGCATATGTTACAATCAGCCTTGGAAACCGATATGACCAGATCACAACACGCGCACACTCCAACGAAATGTATAAACAAAATATGTGGAGTGACCTCCCATTTCCTCAGCAACAATAGGTCATGGCCGTTACATTCTTTTTAGACACAAAATATATTACATAACGTGTACCTGCTGAATATCCGCTGTGAATATATTTTTTTGTTTAGAGTCCTGCAAAACTGCGCAGATTTTGACCACCAAGGTCGGGCCTTTGAAATATGCCACAAAATTAGCCTATTTTGACGCCTACGTGGTGCAACAGGGGGTATTACATATTTATCCAAGTGGGTACGCACCAAATCTCGTGGCTGGATAAAAAAGTAACCCACTGATAGTTGAGCATGGAAGGGTCACATGAGAACGTACAGTTAGCGAATGCACGTAATAATGAAGACACGAGCGTGCTTGGAATGTGGTCATTTCATGGTGGCCTCGTACAAGAATTTCAGGTTGTAACGTCGGGGTACAAAGGTGCTGTTCGGTTCCAAATTGACTTACGGCGAGAGAAGGGTCACGTATAATGTGCCTTCCAGAAATGAATACCAATCATGAATGTGCATTCAGAGCTCAAACATCAAGGGTCAAGAGTCAATATTTTCGTTGCAGTCAACAATTGAATATCGAACAAAATATTTGAATTTCGCCTCAGATTATATTCGGTAGCAACCCAATGCGCAAATATATCACTCTGGACATTCATATCCGGAAGTATGTTGTATTACACACCTTTCTCAAACGCAGATAAATAGCTAGAAATTTTACAGGGTGTCATAAAACGGCAGACTTCACGAAGGATAGTCAAATTTGACGAAATAATTTGGCGTCATATTACTGATGATACTGCACTTCCGGATAGGAAACACCCTCATTAGCAATTTCCTCATTATTTTCATCCCAACACTTGCTACGCCCTTGTAAACGGGCAGTTTCTTAGGTTCCCCATACCCTCTCCACACCAGGAGTAATAAGAAGCGTTCAAGGTGGAGAACACCTTTTTTTGCTTCTCATTTGCATTAGCTCCTTTACGCAGCATATCGAAGGCTATTCATTGCAAGCACTTTCTCAGTATGATGCCACGTCGTGTGAACCCACCTTTATATGCATCAGGTAGTTTAAATGGACAGCCCAAAAATTAATTTATACATGGTATGGCTGACGAGTTCAGTCCTCCCCATGCTATGAACCACCGCACTTCACTGGATCGCTGGGCACCACGATGTTGCAATATGCATATACTGTGCCTAGTATTCTTCCTACCGTACCATATGACAAGTGTTTCTCCTCGAGATGCATTCCTATACGAAAAGCATGCAGTCACGCCACTTCAAAGAATACGCTAGTGAAGCTAACAGTTATAACCCCCCCCCCCCTTCACAGCCTCTCAGAGCACCAACCTTACGGTACGTGTTCCTCTTGGCAACGAAACATACGGGACGAAAAATACCTCGAGCAATTCACGTACTTTTCACTTTTTCGCCATTTACGAACGTACAGTACTAGCACAAACCCAACACCACTTGCAGATTATACAGCTGAGTCATATGATTCATTCGACAATGAATACACAACAATGGTCAGCCAACGGAAGTACCACTTGGCGATCCATCTTATATACCCACTTAGCTACATATTATACCATCGTTTTTTTCTGCCCAACAGATGTCAGTGACCGAACCCAGCCCGTCACGGAAAAGCTTTTGGAAACTTAATTACAACTAGGGAGTTCGGTGGATGGGGGTTCATTTGCCTGTAATAGTAAATTTCTGGCAGGTAAGAAAAATGGTGCTTTCACTTGTAAGGTGAGGTAAGAGCACGCAGACTTCAAGTAAAGGCTTTGAGTTGCGGCAAGAAGATCCTGCCCTTGTCGCTAATGGCAGGTCACCAGAGAAAGGTGGAAGTCTGGTGCAATAATGGCCAGAACTCTTCCGCTTTGGCACTTCGCGCTTGATTCACAAAAAAATACCACTACCTAATTGGAATAATAGTGATTGTAAGGAACAAAAAGTAGCTCCTAATGCGGCCTCCTAAATAAACAGCATGCCACTTCGGCTCAGGTTCACTGGCATATCTAATCACCCCTGGGTGGGTGGCGTAACGGCATCCATCTCCCCCCACTCTCGTTAAAAACTCACTTAAAAACCGCCGTTTACGTGGAAAGAAACAGGCATATTTCCACTCAAATCAGTTGAAAATGAAACTTGAAAATTTTTAGGCGAGTTTATGTGGAAAAATCGAATTTTTGACTTAAATCAGTGGAAATGATGGCAGTTTTAAGTGTAAAATGCGTTTCTTCCCAACCACCGCCAAAATGCACATTTGCATGATTTTTCAGAAATAATTTCATTTGCTATATTTAAATAGGCGCAAAATCGTCATGTTTACGGAGTAACCAGCTTTCCCCCCGATTTCTAACTGACCTTTAACAGCTAACTGCAGTTATTTGATATGGCATTTGAACTCCCGTTACATCTTAACGCAGTAAGTTACAATGCTGTAAGAACCGGGCATTTGTGTCTCAAAAAGGTCAGGCGTCTTTTTCTACCATGACCTATACAGAAAGGCGGAGTAAACAAATTCTAGTACAGCTCCTTTTTCGGGAGGAGACAAACTATCCACATTTAAACTGTACTCATGAGACCGTCTCAACTACTTGGTAGTTCTGCTTGTTAAAAAGAAGAAGAAGAAAAAAAACACTTGACCAAAAGGTCATTCCCTGAGCAATAACCCAAACGTGTTCACACAACTTTTTTCTCTCACATGACGATGAAACTTGTCCGGGCTTAAGGCCAAGGATGAATCTTGCTTCTAATGACAGCCGCCTACGGTCAATAGGTCACGCATAATGGCAATCTACCCTAAGCTCAAACTATGTATTACAAATGGGTCCAAAAAATTCGCAAAATTTTCTCCTGGGAATTTTCATTTATTCCCTATCCTATTTGCGGCCACACGGCCCTTGAACCTGTGCAATGTTGATAATTTAAGCTACATTGTGGAAAAAAAGTGCGCTTTCAGCTGTAAGAGGGGACAAGCCAGCTGCAGCAGCTGGTCACCCTATGAAACATGGACGGAGGGGGGGGGGGGGGTC
>KZ538546.1:36485-62939 GCA_000934665.2 Catajapyx aquilonaris
CCCCCCCCCCCCCAAGTCATCATTTCCACCTTTAGAAGTGAAAATTGGAAAGGAAAATAAATGCTAGCCTATGCGTAAACTAAACCAGCGTAGTGTAATACAGAATCCCACCCTCCACAATAGTATCTACACCTTGCCATGGTGGAGAGCTTGTGTTTCTCCCTAGAGCTGAAATATTTTATTTAAACATGATTTTTTTTTGGTCACATCCTTCACATGCTGGATGAGGTCAATGATATTTGATATGCTGAGAGGTATTGCCTTGAAGGAGTTTAAAATAGCACAAACCCAGCCTATCTCAGCCATGCAAATAAGCAAAGAATTTCACACTGTCCCTCCTGAGCTCCCAAAGCATTTAGCCATTTACCTGGTGATGCCAATTAGTGCCAATTAGGCAGGGATATGTGATGACTGGAGTCCGGATATTTAGGCAAATGCCAATTTAGTTCCTTAACAGTTGGGATGGTTTTGTGAAGAGATATATCAATTTCATAAGTGCAGGATGCGGAAAATGTAGGTTTTATAGTGCCTAAAATTGCCTATTTCGTGGTTTTGGGAACTATTTTGCCTATTCTGCCTATTTGGCATTTTTTGAGATAGTTTTTGAACTTTTTGCAGTAATTCCGAGACTATTCCTTCAGAGGCATGTTTGGTTTTTTGAGGAGTATTTTTTGTGCTCCTGAAAGAACCAAAATCGTTCCAAATATTTTTCTAAATTTTCCTCTGATTGGAAGAACATTTGGCCACATATTGTGCAAGTCAGGTCCAAGTGGCAACTGGCTATCAGCGGTAGAGTTCAGAGCAAGTGACACTTGCTTGCACTTTGTGATTTTCTGTCAGTTTATCGTTGTTATTCGATTTTTGCTCTGGTTTGTGACCTTATAATTATACCTTAGGCCTATAAAATTATTCTGGCTTTTTTATTTTCTGTAACATTATCCTCCATACGCCCAAAAAAGTATACTTTTTGCGCCTATTTCGGGGGTTTTTCGTGCCTAAAAAATCTAGTGATGACCCAGACACCAATGGAAGAGCCCAAGTGCACAGGTAGAGCCCCATTGCACCATCACCTTTCGGGCAGGACCCACATATCACAACTATCACTTATTTTATTGAAACAAATATGGATTTAAAAAAAAATGAAAGTAGATATTTAGGTCTCTCATCAAATGTAAGGAAAAATCGAGACTGCTATTGAACAGTAGTGAAACAGATATCTTAAAAAAATTATAATAATTATGGACTAACCTGATCAGATATGACTAATATAATTATTTTGCATTTCATTTGATTCTTCAAGTTGTTCACCATAATACAAGGACCCATCTTAATCACTGAGAAGTGCCCTCAACAAAATCCAGCCCCCTGCCACTCCTACAATACAGTAGTTTAATATAAAACTCTCCACCGGACCTGGAATTTGGCGCTGGTGCCGCCCCATAGGAATCTATCAGTGGCAGCCACCCAAATCCTAGTCTGCAAACGCCCTCCGAGGAAAGGACGGTTTGGGTTGGTTCCGAAGGCGGCCAACCCAAACCGACCCCCAGTAGATTCCTGGGGTGGGGTGGGGTGGGGAGGGGGCGCCGCTAGTGCCACATTCCCCGAATGGCGGAGACTTTTATATTAAACTACCATCAACACAGGGCTAAGCTGGAAGAGACAGGGGGCTGACGAAATCATAAAACTGTCCCATAACAGAGAACATTTCTGAGGGCCATAGGGCAGTTCAGTTAAGCTCATTTTAAACTTACTCGTACATTTGTTTATGATAATAATTTGGGTTACGATTTTAACAATCCTGTAGCCAACCTTCCTTGGTTAGATCCTGAATGTGCCATTCACTCTCATCATCTATTTCCACCCTAGTAGTCCTGACAAGGGGGTAATCACTCGACTAAAAAGTGTACACTGGAGTACCAAATTCAAGGAGTACCACGGAGTAATAAAGAGCGAGGTGCCTGAGGAGTACCAGGGAGTACCACTCCCAGGTGTACACCGGAGTACCGAAGTGATTACCCCCTTGAGTCCTGACATCCTGTTGAGGTGTTGCCACAACCATATATCACTTTTGCAAAAAGAACCACAAACTTGACTATTTTGTAATACTGATTTTAAGATAGAAACCAACCATGTTCACTGACTACATATATTGTTTTGCATCTACATGCTTGAGATATCAGAATTTCAAGTAACAATAATTTTAATACATGTCTTGACTACAGCTGTCACAGCAGCCCTGGAACACTGTAACAAGAGAAGGGTTCAGTTTTGTGCCATACATATTGTACTACACATCTTACCTGCAATACATGCTATTTCTTCAAAAGCTGATGGCGCAAAACAAGGAAAGGGATGGACAATCCACTACCAAAGAAGACGACAAAGAGGGCAGCCAGCCGATACCTGTTCTGTATCTGGAATGGCAAATTCTGTGGAGGAAAAGAATATTGCTAAGTTATAGACAATCCATATCACCTTTAGGTTCAAAAGCAGTTTCACAAGATGGCTGATAAACCCTATTAATGCCTTTCAATCGCAATATTTTGTAACAAAGTGTGAGGGTAAATGAATGAGTTAACTTATCCTTTTAGAAAGCTAAATCTAATGAAAATGCTTCAAGTGGACTGTAAGACTGAAAGTTGGGAAGACAGAATGGTGCTGCAGTAATGTACTATGACAGTAATGACACACAAAGGATTGTTGCAATCGTATCAGTTTGGTGTTCGCGAGTTCTAGATTAGGCCTCCTCCCGCAAGGTGCGCTGCCAGTGTCAGCAGACGGAGTGGTGTCAATTAGAGTAGGCTACCAACATACATGATTCGTTCATGTGACCTGGACAGAACCGTGTTGCATATAGTGATTGGCAGAGTGGTAAGGGCTGGGGAGGGGCGGATGAGGTTGTGCAAAGGTCTCCTCAGGCATTTTGTAGGATAAAGAAAAAATATGCCTCACACACACAGCCACCACAGATATTAACGCCCAGGGGTTTCGCTCAAGAAGTACTATGGGGCTCAATTTGTTGTGGCCACTTTAACCCGATCTTGAAGCAACCCTTCGCACAGGCCCCATGGTGAGCAGGTGTGTGTGTGTGTGAAGGGTTGCTTCAAGACCAGGATAAAGTGGCCACAACAAATTGAGCCCCATAGTACATATTAGGGACAACATCTACAGGCCACCTGTTCAGCAGAATGGCAGATACAAGACTGAAGTCAACAAACACTGCCCCTAACATCAAAAGCAGTCTGGCAACCTGGGCAACACACAACAGCCGGGGTGCCAGGTCGCTACACTCCTCCCCCCTTAAAACAAAACAAGACGCTTCACGTTCCAACAATGCTCCTCTTCTAGCTTGGACTTCTTCCTTTTTTCCCCCAGTTCATCCTGCTCAAATCTGTCCCTCTCCAGCTGGACTTATTTCCAAGGTCACGCTTCATGTCCTCCCACAGCTTGTCACCAGTATCTGCTTGGCCACCAAACTCCTCCAGTACAACGTCTGCTTCCCCATCAGACTTTTCAAATACACTGTCTGCTTGACCACTAGACTCCACACGCACATCGTCTTCTTGCACTTGGGCCTCTTCTCACCCCTCGACTTGGTCCAGCGTCTCGACACCCTCTCTACGGACATTCACCTTGTCTTTGACCTATGTGTTCCACTGACTACCTCCACCACGGTGACAGCTCTTGGGATGATTCTGTACTGGCCTCTGAAGTGTCATTGCTTTCATCCAGACCTCCTGTCTCTGGCTTTAGGATCTGTCTGCCTCCTGGCTCTCTGCATCATGGCCAGCATCCCCCAGTACCTCTCCCTATGCTTTTTTCCAGCCCATCGATGGTACGGAGCAATCCCATGGTGCCCTCTGCCTGGCACTCCTCGGCCCCCATCTGCTCTCGGCACATCAAATCACCCCTCCCCAGGAGGGTCTCTGCAGCTCTCTTACAGCTAAGAGTGACATATTCCTCGCTGCTGTCATATTCTGCCCAACACATGTCTGTCTGCCCCCCCGATGGTATCTCCACCTTATCGTGGTGGTGGGGTTTGCGTTTCTGCTGTGACCCCAAGAGTTATGCCGGTGGTAGCTTCGTCTTCTGGCAGGGCCACCCAAGCCGGACAGGTCTTTGGGATAGGAGACCAGTCTTTCCTCTCTTCTTTTTCCTCTTCGTTTCTCTCTCCATCCCACCTTCGCATCTTCCTACAGTCAGATAGCCACAGTTGCTTTGGCTTCTTCCTAATAAACCAAACCAAACCATGTCTGTCTGCCATGACTTCTCCTGGCAGAATGTGGGCAGACACACTCTGCTCGCCACTCTGTTAACCCTGGAACTGTGCCATGGGGTCTTTTTGGACCCCAAGGAAAAAAATGCATTAAAATGATAATTACAATGAACTTTTGCCATTTTTTTTTACAGTATTTTACAGTACAGGACGTGCAGGTTTATTTTGAATTAGCAATCATTTTAGGCATTGTTCAAAGAATGATTGTATAATTATAGTCCATACATTGAAAAGTATTATATAATAATTAATAAAAATTAAAATATGGTGGGGTCTGAAAAGACCCCACGGCACGGTTGCCGTAATACTCGTAGGCACGGCACGGTTCCAGGGTTAAGTCCAATGGCTGACGTGCCTGTGCATAAACTGCAAGATAGTGCTTGCCTGTCCTATAAGTACCAGAAGGTTCAAAATACCAGCTCGTGCTCGTCTTTACCCTGTCCGTTGAATGGTGTCGAAACAGTAGCACCGCAAAAACTTATTTTCCAAGTGACCCTCGTAAGGAGGTAGGGAAAGAAGAAGAATTATGCTGCGTTGTTTACCAGTTTGAAAAGAACAAAGTGATCTGTGTCAATCAACGATGAGGGTAATATTAACTCGTAGTGATTGTTGATGAGGGTAAATGCTGGGGTAAATGTCTTTCCCTACTCTATCACCCTCATCTTTGACCTGGTGACTTGGGTAGTACACAGCAGCTTGTGTAAACTACACATAAACAGTGTGCAGCATTTAGAGCCTATGCAGTGTGCAGAGACCTTTATTCACGCGAGGCACTGTTATCGTCATTCTGACATTGGTCCAAGTCGTGGGTTGAACCTACTGGGGATGCGCAGCAAACATGCACCAATTCTGGGCAAATTTTGATAACAAAAAGGACCTGGATACTTGGAACACACCATATGCAGGCTGTAACAAAAGTCAGTTCAGAACTCTTATCAGTGCAAGCCCATTTACACTCCTCATTCAAGTTTACACCCCACGGATAAGGTGGATTGTCAGCAACCCTCCTTTACAAGCACACGGAATGTTGTCTGTTAACATTGCTTAAGCTTATGTGAGCATAGCTTATCTGGAAGCCAAAGCAACTGGGGCCATGATGCATGGGGGGAGAGGAGTCAATACTAACCCCTCCAGGAACGCCTCCGTCGTGCCCACGACGGTACGCCGAAGTGAAAATATTGCGAGTAGCTACAGCCGTCCTACCGATCAGCGACATTTTGCTTGCGGAAGGGGACGGTCGAAAGTGCGGAGGCGATGTAGTAGATCTAGTGCCTAGTGGATAGTCGTAGATTGATAGAACGATTAGAACCAGATGGGACGAAGGAGGAGCAACACCTTACACCTGCAACAGGAGTAATATATACAAGCCACCCTAGGTCTCACATTTTGTATATGGCATATTGTATGTTACGCCCGGTTACACCCCTCGCCACTAGATGTCTCTAGCGTAGACAATACTAAATTAGCTTGCTAAAAGCGCTCGTTTGGATAGGTGTTGGGAGGCGGAACTTGCTCATAATCATATGAATTCTAGCCATAACATTTGCTATGTCGGCCGGTAGATGGCCAAGTGCTGCAATGACCTTTCCTGCTACTTGTTCCTTGTTGTACCCAAGTTGTACCAGAGATCTTACCTGTACAGTACGGAGTTTTATGGTCTAATTTGCTTACTTTAATTACTGGGTACCGTATAAATAAAAGTGGTCTGAATTCTGAACATGGCCGTTTCAATGAGCAGCATAGTGTAGTGTCCGTTCGTGGTAAGGTCTATGGGGCTACAAATGTAGTCTTCCCTCGTCTAGCTAGGAGACAGTAAACACTACGCTGCTTCAGCACATGCTTCAGTATGACTTCAGTCAGCGTGAAAGTGGCAACAGGGGAATAACCTGAACACATCGATATTTAGATATATCAATGACATACAAATGTATCGATGTTGTATATTTTGACAATCAGGTCCGTACCAATATTTACACTGTAGAGAGGAGATAAGTGTATCTGATCAATCTAAAATTAATGGAAAATTCCGGTATGATATTGTCATTTTATCAGCCTGAGTACTTTATCGATATTGGAGATATATCGATTGTAACATTTTAATAATATCGATATTCTGATCCGATATTACCAGGGCTAGTTGGCATTCTCGCCATTGAGTTTAGGTTGGCATTTCAGAAGTTGGCAGTACTGATCAAAATGTTGGCCTTGTTGCGAAGCTCGACTGCGTTGTTTTCCAGTACAAGTGCCCGCCTAATCCGCAGGGAATGTCTCCAAAAGTTTTATTTCACCGATGGTACCACATCTGTCATAGGCACAGAACCAGAAAAGGACTCTACCAGTTATCGGGTGGGTAAAGCATATTTTAGAATTTAAACATTTTAAACAATGGTCATGTGTATCATGGGCACACTTATTCAGATGTTGTTTGATGTGGCACTAATTTGAGGGAAAAGTGAAGTTACAAAGCAGTAGGTCAGTCACCTGGAGCTACACCATCATGTAGGCCTACAGTATCAGTCATCAGGACATTCCACATACATTATAGATACCCATGCAATATATCTTAACGGCAACAGGGGAAGATATGAAAGGCAGGTGTACATTCAAAGCTTGCAATATTTTGTACAGATAACAGCAGTGTCTTACTTGCTGATTTATATCGTGTGATGAACCGAGTGCCAGTGCTACATTTTAAGTATTGATGGCCTCAACTCAATAAAATGTGTTCCTGTTATGGTTCCTTTCCATTGTATCATGATTTTGAATTAACGCCACATTTTCCTAAAATGATATCGAGATGTTATATGTTCGTGATGTGTTACGAGAAGTTATAATTCTCCTCATTTGCTTTATTGTAGGAGAATTACCAGCAGATGCAAGAGTTAGTGACAGAGTTGAAATCAGTGGTAGGACATATTGTCAAGGGTGGTGGTGACAAAGCCATTAAACGCCACACCTCCAAAGGAAAACTTCTGGTACGTGAAAGAATTAATTTGTTGCTGGATCCTGGATCACCATTCCTGGAACTGTCACAACTAGCTGCCTATAACCTATATGGAAGTGAGGAAGTGCCTGCTGGTGGAATCATTACTGGAATTGGGCGAGTATGTGGGTAAGTGTTGAACATGCAGTTCTGGGTTATGTTGGTCAATCTAGCAAAGGTTGGATATGTTTGCAAGCAAACAGTTCCAAGCTGATTTAGAGATTTCAAGCCTACTTTAATTGCTTTTAAGGACCACTTCATGGCTGCATGTTAGATTTTTACCAACATCTCGACAGTAGTTTCAGTTTTTCTTGTTCATTATTTGTCCACTCTGGACTTTTCCAAGAAATGCTCTACAACATTCAGGAAGCCATTAACAATAGTAGCACCAGGTCCATGCTCTGTTGCTACTGAGGAATTTCAGTACCTGCCTCTGTGACGAAGTTGCATGGTAACAGGATTTTGGACTAAATGACAACCTTCTGAGTATCTGACAAACTGGTAAATATACAGGGTGTTCCGCTTAGAGGTATAATAAAAGAAAAATTCATAACTTACAAAGAACTAGTTGAAGTGACGGAAGCTGTGTGCCAGTTTAAATAACAGATCTGAATTTTTTTTTAAATGTCTAATACACTTCTACATGAACTCCACTGGTAGCGCAGAAAAGGTCAAACCGGACGTCTGCCTCAACCCATGCATTGAGAAGCATTTTGGGGTGTTATGTTTTTAATTGCAGCGCAACTTATGTTGTGCAAGTCTGCCAAATTATGCACCTGTGTAGCCTACGCCTGTCTTTAACAAACCTCAACAGGAAAAAGTTAGGTAGAGTTCGGTTTGGTCATTTGGGGGACCATGAAATGAACGTTGACCGTCTCCCAATACATCCTGCAATGGTCATCCCAGAATGTGCCGACATCATTGGCAAAGTGAGGTGGGGCCCCATCTTATTGAAAATTGTTCCTTGAGGTTATCTGAAGCATAGCGAATTTCTGTAACATGCCCAAGCATGTAAGTCCAGTTACCATGGTCTCCGAAAAAAAAAAAAAAAATAGGGACCTGTGATTTTGCTCTTCATGACCTCACACCAATCATTGCATTTAGGAGAATCCTGTTTGTATTAATGAAGTGTATTAGTATATTGAGTGTATTAGATATGTAGAAATATATTGAAATCTGCTCTTTAAAGGGACACTCCACTCAAAATACAAGTTGGGTTCTTAAAATCTTGCAAAAAATCCTGATTCCGAGGGTATAAGCAGTTTTTCTTAGAGACGAACGGTAAGGCCAGTGTGAAAGCTGGAAGTGTGTCGTTCGAAAACCGCGCGCGGGGCGGTGGGCAACGCCACCAGAGTGGAACCGGGCGGAACTAGAGAAAGTAATGGCGCGGCCAGGGTCCCCTACATGGTTGCCTCCCCCACCCTAACTCTCTAACTGTCTAACTGTCTAGGTGGGGGAGGCACTCATGTAGGTGACCCTGGGCACGTCTCCTTCCCTACTTCTCCGGTTTGCCGCGAGATGCTGTTGTATCGCCCTTCTTAGCAGACGACGTGTGTAGATATATTATTTTCCGTGTTACCGTTGGGCGTAGGAAAAAACCGATTGCACATTCGGAATGAGGATTTTTTGCCCGATTTTTGGGGGCCAACTTGTATTTTGAGTGGAGTGTCCCTTTAAACTGTCATACACCTTCTGTCTTTACAACTAGTAGCCTACTTTGTAAGTTATGAATTTTTCTTTTATTATACCTCTAAGCGGAACACCCTGTATGATTGTAAGCTGTCTCTGATTACCGGTAAATTTTTGTATCTGTGGATAAACTTCCTTTGTTTATGGATTTTTGTGTCACCGGTCACCAACTCTCTAAACCCAGGTTATGTCCCTATTATTGGAACAGCAATAATCAAGAAAGAGAAAGAGATAATAATAGAAAACATATGTAGAATCGAATTTTCTCCCAAATCAGTTCTAGCCCACAGCAGTTGTGAATAATTGGTTATTCCAAATGCTGGTTTTGACATTTTGTCCACAGAGTTTGACATGAGTGTTAGATTTAGCCTGGTGGGTGTGATAGAGTGGGGTGGGTGGGGGGGGGGGGGGTCAGGGGCGTGACAATGGGTGGGCCACACTTACTGAACTCTAATACAGGCAGAAATAAATGAGTCTGAAATAGCATTATACAAGCTTTCCAGTTGTAGTACTGTAATGCTTTTTGGATTTAACAAGGATGAAGCTTCCTTCGCCCCTAATGGGTGGTGTAACACAATGGCCTATATATATGTAAAGGGAGTTAGGACAATGTATGGACTATTTTTTTGCACCAATATTCCCAGTGCAAAATTCTTTGTGGTTTGGGGAGATGAAGTGGCGCCGCGGTAACGCGCGCGCCCACGGATATTAAGGTCCCGGGTTCAATCCCCACCCGGGGTTCCCACCTTTATCCGTGCAGAGTTGGGCCATCTCTGGCTTCATTTCGGGTGGCAAATTCCGGCAGACTAAGCCACCCGGGGGAGTTCACAAAATGACGATTAGAGACATTGCACTTGCACTTTGCACATCCCCTCCCACCCACCCTTGGAGCATACTAATTAAGATTCTTCTTCAACTTGCTCCAAAACAAATTCCAAAGGTGGCAACCCACCCCCCCTAAGGAGTAGTATAACTCCCCCCGTGGGGTAATGAAAAAAAAAAATCTTTGTGGCTATTAGTAAATGTAAAATACAGTTATCAAATTTTCATTTATGAGATTTTATGATCTTGCCAAGATTACACAAGCTTATGAGCAGAAAGTGGATATGAGCCGGTAGCCTGGATTCTTCTGCATGTTTTCACCATTTAGAAGGCCTGTTTGACCATCAAGTAGAGTAGAGGATCTCAAAAAACATTCATGAAAGGCACTGAAATTACTGTGATAGTGCTAATTAGCATCTTCTAATCATGAGGATTTCTTTTATAGCCTACTCATCTATATTTTCTTTACAGCTTGGAGTGCATGATTGTGGCGAATGATGCAACTGTTAAAGGGGGTTCATATTATCCTATTACTGTGAAAAAGCATCTACGGGCACAAGAAGTCGCTCTAGAAAACCGCTTGCCTTGCATATACCTGGTGGATTCAGGTGGGGCCAACTTGCCACGACAGGCAGAGGTTTTCCCGGATCGAGAACATTTTGGAAAGATATTTTATAATCAGGCCAACATGAGCTCTCTTGGAATTCCACAGGTGAGTTTGTCACTGAATGGTAGTGTGCTCCAGAATTAATTTTTTGCATGATACCCTGTAGGTGGCAGTAGTGCTTGGGAGCTGTACTGCTGGAGGGGCATATGTACCAAGCATGGCAGATGAGAGTATCATAGTTCGGAAGCAAGGAACAATATTCCTGGGTGGTCCGCCATTGGTGAAAGCAGCCACTGGGGAGGAGATATCTGCTGAAGAATTGGGAGGGGCTGATCTCCATTGTGGGTGAGGATATGCCCATTTCAGTGCATCTTCTGTTTGTTCTATCTTCAGCCTTACCTGCACCTTGCAGCAAGTCGGGCGTGACTGATCACTATGCTGTGGATGACCATCATGCATTGCATTTGGCTCGCCGAGTGGTGAGCACATTGAATCTACAAAAGATTCCTCAAGTCACTACCAGTGATCCTGAGGACCCTCTGCACCCACCAGAAGAGCTATATGGGATTGTGGGTAGCAATCTGAAGAAGGCATTTGATGTTCGAGAGGTGAGTAGAGTGTTGTAATAAAAAAGCAAAAATTCTGACTCCACAAACCTTGATTTTTCTGGTGTTTTGGGAAAAATTATTTTACTGCGAATGGTCAAAGTTTTCAGAAACTATTTGGTTTTTTTATGCTCATTATCAAGCTACTACTTACTTTGTCTGTAGCAATTAATGTAACTTGTCACACACAAGTCAAATTAATTGCTACAGACAAAGTAAGCAGACCCTTATCACCCTCTAGCTGAGACACAATTGGTGCCATTTCTTCAAATTACTCACCAATCATTACTTTCAGGTGATTGCTCGAATAGTGGATGCATCTAAATTCGATGAATTCAAGAGCAAGTACGGTGAAACTTTAGTTACAGGATTTGCACGGCTTTACGGTTATCCTGTTGGCATTATTGGAAATAATGGGGTTCTCTTTTCCGAATCAGCTCTAAAGGTGAGTTTTGTGAATATATTGTGTATTTGCACCCTCCAACACAGTTTTGGATTGCAGGGAACACACTTCATCCAGCTCTGTGCACAGCGAAAAATACCTTTATTATTCTTGCAAAACATCACAGGTATGACTATGTTATGTGTATGTTGCTACAATGGTACCTGTCTCTAACTGCACATATCCCTCTTGGCAGGTTTCATGGTTGGTCGTGATGCAGAAGCAGGTGGGATAGCAAAAAATGGAGCAAAAATGGTTACCGCCGTTGCCTGTGCCAAAGTGCCTAAGTTGACTCTGATCATTGGAGGGTCTTATGGAGCTGGAAATTATGGCATGTGTGGTCGTGCTTATAGGTGAGGCCACTTTTGAATTGCGCGTAATACGGAAATTTTCCAGTCCAGGTCAAAAGTCAGCTTTTGTGAACAATGTGGAAATATGCATGTGGTACATGCGTTGAGTTGTAAATCATTGCACATATTTTTTAAATTCGCAAACTGTAGCATGTACAGAGATTACCTTTACGACCTTTAGAAAGTCCGACGAGTACAATTTGATATGGTATATAGATGGGGCACAGATTGCAAAGGGGGCCAGTAAACAAAAGCAGATCTTAACCCCACCACCACCACCACATAGCCTGAGCCTGATGCGCTTCGAGTGGCAGTGTTCCTTCATCAAAGTCCAGGTCATTCTCGGTTATGGTGCCGTTGCCATTATCTATGAGCAGTTGGTGAGAGCTGTAGGTGTCATCAGCACTCTACAACTACGCACAGTCCAACACTGGGCCAACGCTTTCAGCGGAGGGCAAGAGGATAGACTCTTCAACCAGTCCCGATCCAGTAGACAGCATCATTTCATCACTGGAACTGTTGAATGTTGCAGGACACTTGTGATAATATACAACATAGGAGCTTGCTTTCGAGTGTGGGACAATTCGGAGCACAATGCTTAGGACTCTGAAAGATATGCAACGTTTAATGGCTCCGGAGATGGAATGATGCTGTGGAGGTCTAACAGATCTGGAGTGATCGAAGAGACTTTCCTCTTGCCCTCAGCACCAAAGACAACTACAGCTCTCAGCAACTGCTCATGGATGATGGCAAGGGCACCACAGCCGAGAACGACCTGGACTTTGATGAAGGAATGCTGCCACTCCAAGCGCATAAGGCTCAGGCTGTCTTAGGGCAATGGGGGTGGGGGGTCAAGATCCTCGTTTGTTTACCGACCCCCTTGCAATCATTGCCCCATCTACCGTATTACCTCACATAGAGCAGCATGCCGGTGTAATCGAGGTCGACCAGTTTTTAGAAATGCATGATCTGGTGGCTATACCAACATGCCGGTATAGGGCGAGGTATTCTGGTATACGGCGAGGTTTTCACATAAGTTACAGTATCCTTTCCGAACTTGACGCATTTGCCTGAAAATCGAAATTCAAGTGAAGGTTATCGAAAAGGCACGTACTGATGGTCTTGCATATGGCCCATTGTTTTAAATTGCAGTGTCTGGCAATAATCTCTATTTAACAGCAGGCTGACAATGGGATTGGTCACACAATCTACATTTTTTATGTGCACTGTGCAACAGAACTTGCATATTCTCACAGCCTGTACAGTGTTGGACGTTAATTGAGGCATACTGCTAGTGACATTTTCCGAAGTGGCAGAATAAGAAATCTTGCTCCCCCGGCTTGCAGTATCCTTATCTTCGATTCCTTCTTCTGCCACTTCGGAAAATGTCGCTGGCAGTATGCCTCGATTAATGTGCAACACTGTACACGCGCCCATTTTCATCGTAACATAATTTCAGCACTGTACAAGAAGCATTCCATTAAAAAATGACCAGGATCAAAATTACGGAAATCTATCTCGGTTATTGCGGCATGCCGGCCACGCCCAGGTTATACCGGCAAGCTGGTCGACCTCGTTTTATACCAGCATGCCTCTTTATGTGAGGTAATACAGTATATACCAGACCAAATTGTAATCGCCGGAGCTTCAAAACATACAGTAGTAAAGGTCATCTCACTATATTGTTACTGTTTTTGAATTTAAAAATACATGCAATGACTTACGACTCAACCCATGTATTAGCCTAGGCCCTAGGGTCTTAGGTTAAATCATAACAGAGCTGCTCCTGTTCATATTGGCTCACATTAATGAGGGTTACAGGGTGGTCAGTAACTATTACATATTGGTCAGTCCTTGACCCATTCTAGAACTAAAGTGCTCTGCATTTATTTGATTTCGGCTAGGAGGAGTCATTGTCACATTTGGCAATAGAGTATTTATTTATTTATTTATTTATTTAATTTACCCCGTGTTCGAGCCTTTGGCTCGTTTTGGGGGACACAGCCACATATGTATTACATACAAGTTCGGTATGTGTGCATTAATGCTCATTTATATTTACAATTTTGATCACGTTTTGAAAAAAGAACAATTTATGTACATCTGGTTTTTGGCTATTTTTAAAGAGCATCAAGATCTGGTCAGGTGGAAATTTAGGTATATCAAACAGGTATTTCCGTCTTGGAGGAATGAACAAGGGGCATTCGTAAATTATATGAAAAATTGAACAGTTTACCTGCATTTGGCAATAGAGTATTCCTGATGTTGCTACATTATGTATAGAAATTTTCTTGCTAGTCAGACCACTCACCTACTACTCATGGAAGTAGAGTGGTACAGTGCTGGACATTAATTCCGTTGTACTGCTAGCGACATTTTCTGATGCGGCAGAAGTGCAGATCGAAGTGACAGAGTGTGAGCTGAGCGAGTAAGAAATGGTAGGCCTTGGGTGACATCGAAAAAGGCTTGGCCCCAGCTGGTGAAATCACCCAAGGCCTACCATTTCTTATTTGCATGTCTCGGACTCGATCATTTCGATTTGCACTGCTGCCGCATTGGAAAATGTCGCTAGCAGTACAACAGAATTCATGTCCAGGGAGTGGATTCACAAAGGAGCGCAAAGAGGATATGCGGCGCAAGTTCAGTTCATTTACGCGCCACAAGAGGGGTGGTGCTGCCAGTAGGATTTACAAAGGGGCGCAACTATTTGATCCCTATACCTGGTCGGAAGGAGGTGTAAGTGGGAGAAGTGACATGGCCGACAATTGGCTATTTTTCGGGATGGAGCTAGAAGACAAAGATAGGCCTCACCCCTCCTTTCCCCCCGTAATCCGGTATCACCTGTGGACCCCCATTGCATGGAGGCCATGGGTAGGCCTACTCACAGTGTTGACTTCGTCGTGAGTAAGTCCTTCCGCTTCTCATACCCGGCCACGGTCTCATTGGCTGTAAAATTTGCTGCCGGCAGATGACGAGGGGTAAATCACTCGTAAAGTTAATTTTACTGTACGGTAAAGTGCGAAGTTCGACAAGTCTGGCTTTTTGCGAGTCCGTTGTATGCTCAACTACCGAGTGATTTACCCCTCGGCATCCGAAGTATCAGTTTCGGCCATCCTTGCCTGTCTGCAGGTAACTCTGTCACAGAGCAGGAATAGGGGAATGGTCAGTAAATAGCGGTATTTCTGCTGGCCCTTTTGAATTAGAGCAGAGTGCTCACCATTTTCAGGCCTTCCACCAAAGATACAGATACTTGTCCCTTAGTATCTTTGCATTCCGCTCGGTTGGCTCTAGTGTGGGTTCTGGCTGGGTTCTGGTGGCCATTTCCCAACGCAACCAATAGCAAGCCCTGTTACATGGAACGCGACTTTTACACTTATTCCCTACTTACACAGAGTGCTGTGCATCTTTGTGAATCACTTTACACCTCTCACTTAAACCAGGTGTAAGTGCAGCAAAAGTTACAAGGAGTAAATCACTTACACCGCGTAAAGTTGTGCCCCTTCTTGAATCCACTTCCAGCACAGTGCAGGGAGCAATAAATGAATGTGCATCCCTATGAACACATTGTGGTAACCCAAAAATGGGGAAATTCATTTATAAACCAGCAATTTATTCATTAAACCTATGTCTGCCAGATCATTTTAATCGGAAGTGAGTATAGCCAGCAGAAACTAACAAGGGAATGACCAGGAGTGGTCCCTTCCTTTCTGGCTGAAACTTGCATGAGGTGGTCAATCATGTGCCACAAACACAGTGGAGAAAGTCCTAAATTTAGTTGTTCAGCTGTTTCCGAGATATGAGCGACAGAATATCCGAATTTTGGCTGCGCGTACAGGGGTTGGGCAGGAAAGAGACAAGTGCAAGGCCTGGCCAGACCCCTATACCCCTATTCGCGTAGCCAAAATTCGGATGTTCTGTCTCTCATATCTCAGAAACGGCTGAACAACTAAATTTAGGACTTTCTCCACTGTGTTTGTGGCACATGATTGACCCCTCATGCAAGTTTCAGCCAAATTGGAGGTGACCACCCTTGGTCATTCCCTTGTTAGTTCAAATGTGATCTTGGAGAAAGATATTGGCAAAGTATAGTATCCGTTGATTCCAACAAGTGTGGCAAATGCTCTTTTCAAATCGGTCCAACCTAACAAGCTGGAATGGTAGAAGCCTTGAAGGCAATATGTCAGCATATGTGGAATTCAGGTTTTTGCAATGACTGAGAGATGCAGCATATCCATGGTGTTTCTTACTAGTAAGTCAACTCACAGTCCACGTATTCCTTGGCCCAAACCAAGTCTAAAATGTAGGGGGGGGAGAAATATCAGGGGACCAACCGGTAATGAGGTGGCCAACCAGAAACATTGGCTTACTCGTAGGCATAGGCAGCAACACTAACGACACCTCTTTGTATGGAGATCCCCTGTCAGGTGGACCTGCCCACCTTACAGTGGTTGCCTAGAGAGCAGGATATAAGTGTGATAATCACTTCTGCAAAAGAGCTGATCTCACAAAATCTCATAAGTCGTTATTATCATGCTCATATCCTGCTCCCTAGCCAACCACTGTAACGCTTGTGTGTCCATTTGCCAGGCGATCTCCCTACTAAGAGGCTTTGTGTGTTGCTGCCTGTGTCACGTGGGACTTGGGGGTGGAGGGTGGTGGTAGGGATGGTTCGAGCCTCGGACCCAAAGGGGTTAGGGAGGCTCTGGCAAGGGTCAGTATAGGTGGGGGTGGTGGTGAGGGCATGGCTTTTCTAGGAAGAATTGGGGAGGGGGAATAGAAAAAGGCTGATGGGTGAAGATGGGGTCAGGTGGGCATCTGACTGATTCAGGAGGAGGGAAGGAGGGGGGGGGGGGGGGTTTAAATGCTGTCTGCTTTGCTTGCTGATGTTGCTAGGCGTCGCTCCGTCGCTGGCGTCGTCAGGCATAGCTCCCATATAGCGGGCATCGCCGGGCGTCGCTGGCATCGTCGGGCATTGCTTAACGGTGAAGCTAGTCCGCAGCCAACACGGGCATGAGACAAGGGAAGGGACTTAGACCCTAGGGTAGGCAAAAATTGTTGGGCTGCATATACCTCATTACTGGCTGTGGTTACTGGTTGGTCCTTCAACATTTCTCCCCCCTACATTTTTGAAGTGGTTTGGACTAAGGAATGCTCTCCCTGCCCGTTGACCTACTAGTAAGAAACATCCCATGTGAATGTTCATATGTGTTATTTTCATTGACATTATGCTATACGTATGGTAACAATTTTTTAATTGTCACATTGCTGTTGGATTTTGATGAGATCACTAAAGTTTATGTGCTTGTAGTCCTAGGTTCTTGTACATGTGGCCCAATGCTAGGATTTCCGTGATGGGCGGCGAGCAAGCAGCAGGTGTCTTAGCACAAATCACACGAGACCAGCGCAAACGAGAAGGCAAACCTGTAAGAACAATATCCTTGTGATTGTCGTATACGTTTTAACTGTCACATTTTGCAGTGGACTGAAGAAGAGGAGCGGTCATTGAAGCAACCAATTATAGAACGGTTTGAAGAGGAAGGGAGTCCATACTTTTCTAGTGCCAGGTACTTTTGGGTACCCATAGAGAATTAACTTTTTCATAACTGGCTATTACTCATTTCAGGCTTTGGGATGATGGTGTGATTGATCCAATGGACACCCGAAAAGTCTTAGGATTGAGCCTGAGTGCAGCTCTTAATGCACCAATTCCAGAGACACAATTTGGTGTGTTCCGAATGTGAGACCATATGAGAGAGATTTTGAACAAAGGCATGATCTACGGGCACCTGACTTGGATTCAAACTCAACCTGTAGCTTATGATGTGGGCCAAAGTCAAAGTGGCATCACAGCACATAAGAGTTCCTGGTCGATATATTTTGTCACTGTCAAACTCAAGTTGTGAGTCTTCCATATAATCTTGTCTGGGAATCAGCAGATGTAGCAAGATTTTGTACTTATCATGCAAGTGCTTGTTTCACAATTTGCCCAAACATGGTGACTTGTGAGTTAGATTTCAGCTGTCTTGTCACAGTGTAGCATATTTTTTTGGATGGCTGTGGCTCCATCTGGTATTCCATTATAGTGTTACTCTTGTGTCATGATAGACTAATATATTTTCATTTTTAATGATAGGTGTGATTCACACTTTAATGTTGGAATTTGCATTTACGTTAAAATGTAATATGTACTTTTATCACTTGATTTCAAGTGTTATACTGTTTTGAGAGATTTTATAGTGATAATGTGAAGATATGAAATATATTATATGTTGAGTGATAATGACTTGGTATCTGTTTTCAGAAAGTAGTACTTTCCTTCTCTCTGCTGGAGGTAGAAAAATAAAACCCTGATTGCTGCCTGGCTCTCGCCAAGGCCAACACTGCTGACTGTGTCTTATAGTGTCCTCTTTGCTCAGCTCAGAGCACCTGCTATGAGGACTGGGCTCATGTGTACACCAAGAGCTCCCGACAGCTCCAAGTGGTCTGACCACATTGGGTGTTTGTTTGTGTGTTGCAGAGAGGCTCCTTCTGAGTTCCTCTCCTTGGCTCCAGGCCATTGCCAAAGTGATGCCAGATGTGTCCACAGCATCATCTGTTCTGACTCACAGAGGTCCCAGATGGCGCTGCAATCCTACTTCTTCGGCACCCATCTGTTGCTGTGTTCTGTTATCCAGTGCCTCCAGCAGCTGGCTCTGCTTGGGGTGTCTGAGTTTCTGTTGGGTTCCCAGGCATGTGGGTATCCAGGGAGGGGAATGAGTTGGTGGATGAGGTGGCCTGCACCGCCTCTGCCCCCGTGCCCAGGGCTGTGCACCCCATGCAAATTTTGAGGCATGTGACGAGCAGCCCAGTGAGTGGCAGGTCCCTTGGGACAGGGAGATTGGGAACAAGCTCCATTGGTGAAGTTGGTCCTCTCCCCCTGACCCCTTCTGGTCCACCCACCCTTCCCTCCCTTGCCTATCTTGTCTGATTTGGATCCAACCATTTTGTTGGCGAGCTCTCCTTTCGTTCCTGAAAACCAACTTTTACAGGCATTTATGAATGTTGGCTGTTCAATATACTACCATAGTAATGTTGTGTTTCACATACCATACTTATTAGAATTTTATAAAACTGGAGCTTCTTGTGTCTTCCATGATAAAATATGTAGGCTAAATACCTTTCCCCCTTTTTTTGGCATGGGTTGGCAGAGACTGCACAACATAACACTGTGTTTAAGTGGTTTAAGGCAATATAACCATTGCTGCTTTTGTGCCATAAAAGCCAAATCAATCCATTCATAATAATAAATTTTCCCGGAATATGATTTCCATGTGCCTCTGACTTCATTTTCACATTTTGAGTGGAATCATGCATGCCGGTACCATTGTATAGCACCTGGACCTGGTATAGCAGCTTGAATGGGCTTTCCAGCAATGTGCAGCCTTGGTGCAGCCAGGTGCAGCTCACTGCCAAAATAAAGGCGAGGCAACAGGAATGAGTGGAAATTAGCATCCCAAGAATTTTATTGATAAGAATTTGTGCCAATGTTTGGGGGACATTCCCTCTCTCTTCTCTCTCTCTCTCTCTCTCTCTCTCTCTCCCCCCNTCTTCAAGTAATTGTCCAACACATGGTGGCGAGACCATGGTTGCAAGTTGCAATACTGTAAATCAGTGCCGGACAGCACCGGATAGCCAGAAACAAAATTTGCAAGTTGCGAACGATGCTTTTCATCATCTTTTCATCACTCTTTGCTTTTCATAATATGCCTGCGTACCCTGTTCGAACGCGCCCACTAGCCACAACCCTGCGAATCAAGCTGCGAATAGTAGTTTACACGTGTCAGCTACTAGCGGCTACTAGCCAGGTTCGCCACTCAGAACAGAACTCGCATGCTCAGTAGGTCCTCTACTAGAGTGTGTGAACCGGTTTCCGCTTCCTTCCCAGCAGCCTGCCGTGCCGCCTATCCGCCATATTGGAGACAACGCTGCTGTGCCGGTTGTTGTCTCCAACTGGTGGCTAGCGTCGGTTTGTCGCTCTAGTAGTGGTGCAGGCCGGTGCGGGCCATGGTCCCTTCATTGCCCTTGTGAGCGGAATTACGTAGGCTTTCTCTTCGCTGCAGTTCCGTTGACCCTAGCGGCACCGAAGAGGTGAGAAGAATAGTGTGTAGAGGTGGTTATGATGTGTGGCTGACATTGGTATTGGATTTGACTGATTACTTGGCTTTAGTAAGGTGCAATTAAGAGCACGATGATGGAGACACAGTTGGATAGGACCCCATGGACAGTCAGTGAAAAATTGGCCATTTCCGTTGAGTCTTGGTGTTGGCTGGTCCAGTTCCAAAATTTTATGCACCTGGAGTACCATATTAACCCTCAGAGACCGGCAAACCGATACGTTGGTTAAGGGTAGATGTGCTAGAAACCTGGCAGAGCAATGAGTTGGTTGGTTGTGTGACTGTTCCACTTTTAGATCACCATCATGTGCTTCCGGATGAAATTTTTAATTTTTTTAATTTGGTTTAAAATTTAGTTTACCCCGTGATGACCCTTACGGGTGCTTTAGGGGGGTGGCATACCATCATCAGTTTTCTGTATATATATTTTCACTTCATTCTCTGGTGCAAGGAAACAGGGACAATGGGAAAGGATAGGGATTTTTGGGGAGGGAACATGGGTGCAAGATGCAATGTCGTAGCTATGGGTCATGTGCTGTTCCCCAGGAGGTTAGGTTGCCAGACACCTCCTTGGTGCAGGTCAGAGAGCCTCCTGACGCAGGTGAAAGGAAAGTTCCCCAAGCGGGGATCGAACCTGGGGCCTTGCACTCAGCAAGCCGAGACGTTACCATCTCGGCCATCTACACCTCCCCCTTCCGGATGAAATGTAGGCATGGTTATTTTTTCTAACAACAGAGGAAACATGTCTCAGACTATGACCTGCCAATATTTTGTTCACCAAATTTCAAAACAAGGTAATTTTTTGAAACAACAGAGGGCATAATGTCTGTGACTTGCGCTCTCCCGCTTTGCTGCAAGCTAGGCACATACTTGCTGCTGCGGTAGGCAGATGCTTCCCGCCCCACTTTCAAATCAGGTCAGGTGCACTGGTTGGGTCGGGTTGGTTATGCCAAAATGTTTCAATGGAAAGTCTATCGTTTATCCGCACCTAGCGACGCGGTGGGATTGGCAGGTCCAAACATGTTGGCTACGCGTCGCAAACAACCGGTTGCCGGGAGAGCATAACAAAGGGCGTCTTCTTACCCCTGCCATGCGAACTGTTCAGACGAGTGCTAGGACCACAGTATTAATGAAGGAGGTGTGAAATATGAAAGCCATGATGGTTGCTGCGGTCCGTTAACCAAAAGAACGATATGATGTCACACCAGCCGTGTTTTCTGAGTGTGTGCAGTAGTATGCCTGCAGAGTGAGTCGTGGGGATGATTGGAGGGGAGAGCCGGTGGTGGTGGGCAGAACTTGGTGTCATGACTGTGTGAAGGTGTACTTCGTGCTTGGCAAAGCCACAATAACGTTCGTTGGCCTGCGGCGCCACAAGACGGACAGTAAATGTTGCGGATACAGAAACCCACAATAAGCACAGTCTTAGAAGAATAGGTCGGGACACTCGCCACCATCTTGCGTGCCGTTAACCTTTCCCGCATTGGTGCTAGTATATCTGCAATAGAATCACGCTGTGGAACATGCTGCGCCATAGCGACTAGCAACCCTGACGGTACAACTATGCATTAACACCAAGCTACCGATAGCGTGCCGTCTCCATCTAATTGCTCCCGACAGTACATACGCAGTGAGTGACTCACCTGAGCATAAGGAGAGGAGCCTATTGCGCATGCGTACCCGCCTCCTACTTGCCTCCCGAGTCGGTTTCCGGGTGATTCAGATGGCCAGTTCTCGGGCGAGTGGGCTACTGCGCAAGCGTAATCCCCAACTCGGCCAAGTCACTTGCTACGTGTGTAGCCTGCTTTGGTACAATGGCAAATTAGAAAGTGTTTTGACAGCGTTTTAAATTCCAAAGCTGCATTACAGAAACCCAAAGTGACATACACATGCAGGGTGTTTCTTATTAGTATGGCAGTCAGTGTATTCCTTGGCCAAAAATGTAAAGGGGAGAAATGTCAAGAGAGCAACTGTTAATGAGGTAGACAACCAGAAACATTGGCCTACCCCTAGTCAGTGAGATCACCTCTTTCACAGAAGTGATTATCACTCTCATATGCTGCTCCCTTGGCAACCCCTGTAGGGCCTGGTGCAAATGAGGAAATTTGGGAGAAACTTATTGCCTGCCCACCCACCCAAGATCTCACAGCGCATGCACTCTCCTGGGGCAATGTGCGTGTGCAGATTTCTTGCGGCCAAGAAATTTGGAGCCGATCTGGGCGTGCTGGCATGGGCTGGGTTGGGCCGCGACACTTGCACCCTCTCGTGGGCAACATGAATATTTGGATAAGTGTGTGTGCCTCCCACATTTCCTCATTTGCGGCGGGCCTAAGGTGTGCGAGTCCATCTGCCAGGCGACCTCCCTACAAACAGGCGTGTGTTGCCACATGTGTCTAGGAGTAGGCCAGTATTTCTGGTCGTCTACCTCGTTACAGGTTGGTCCCTTGACATTTCACCTCCCTATAATTTTGACATGTTTTGGTCCAAGGAATATGCTGACTGCCATTGGCCACACTGGTAAAAAACACCCTGCATAAAAGGGCAAGTTTTTATCTACTTGTCACATAGTCACCATAAACATTGATGCACTTATCTCACTGGACCACTAGTTTTTCCATGGGAGTGCAGGCTGGTGCTTCTTCCAAACCATACACCCTTGCTTACCATCTTTTGATGACCATCTCATTGGACCTGATGATAAAACCTAATCACAGTGACCATCTAGAAATAATTATAACATGTTGGGTATCTTTGTGGGTTTATGTTTTAGTTTTACACAGTTATAATAAATAAATAAATAATTCATACCCTGTTATCAGCCATCGGCTCTTTAGGGGGGAAGTTTGTTTTTGCCTAGAACTCCTTGCTTTTCATTTTACTGTGCTCTTTGGGATAGGATAGGGACGGAAGGAAGCGGCTGTGGCCTATTAATTACGGAAGCAACTCCGGAATTTTCCTGGAAGGACCGTGGGAAACCACAGAAAACCACGGTCAGAGTTGCCGGCCCCGGGATTTGATCCCAGGACCTCCCGGTTAGCAGTCGGACACCATATCCCCTACTCCAAACTGCTTTGGTAGTTTTACACAGTTACATTAATAATACAGTGAAACTTGCACCGAGTGGAAACTTGTCTGCTGCAGAAAATTTGTGGTACCATAAAATGGGGGGACTTCCTAAAATGGGGAAAATAAAATAAATAAATGGGGGGACTTTGGAAGCATGGGGTGATATCGGACGCTTACCATTTTCTTTGCTTGGGGCAGTGTGAACACTTATTGGTAGTTTTAAAAAGCAATTTGTCATGGACATTGGGCAGAGTGAGTTTGAGAGCTGCACCATGAGCACACCAGATTCCCATTGAGAGGACTTCTTACACACTTTATTTCCCTGACTCAAAATGACATACATTCGGATATAGAGGGTGTTTCTTAACTAGTATGGCCAACAGCTGGCAGCATATTCATTGGGCCAAAACAAGTCGAAAATGTAGGGGGGAGAAATGTTGAGGGACTAGCTGTTAATGAGGTAGATGACCAGAAACGTTGGCCAGTGGTTGCCTAGGGAGCAGGATATGGGCATGATAATCATGACTGTTGGGATTGGCGAGGTCATCCTATTTCACAGAATGTGATCATCACTGCTCATATCCTGCTCCTTACGCAACCACTGGCCAATGTTTCTGGTCGTGTACCTCATTAACGGTTGGTCCCTCGACATTTCTCCCCTCTACATTTTTGGCTTGTTTTGGCCCAAGGAATGCACTGCCGGTCGTTGGCCATACTAGTAAGAAACAAACCCTGTATGTTAAAGTAACTAGTGCCCACACTTCCTTGCTGCATGGAGGTAAACTGGAACACAGCTAATTTGTAATGAAATTAGCACGAAATTAGTCTCCCTTTGTCCCAGAGTATTTGTTGTAACAAAATTCGGGGTTGCAAGTGGGGAGGCCTTACCAACCCTACAGGGTTGGAGACCTTAAATGGGCTGTGCTTGTTGTGAAAGTTCTTTACATCAGGTCAGCAGCAGAAAAGTACCGGGTCCCATGCAGCACCATTTCAGACAAGGTCCGAAACAAACATAAAAAAAAAAACAAGAAGGGCAACCAGTAGACCTATTAACTGTTGAGAAGTAAAATAAACTCAGTGAAGGGCTACTCAGCTGTGGTGAGTGGGCATCAAAAAACAGTACCAGGTCAAAGTGATGCACAAAAAGTGTTTGTGAAAGAAACATATTTCCAAGCACATTTCAGATGTCCATATTTTGATGATAAATGTCTTATGGTGCAAACTCAGGTTTTTCGCAAATTGGTGAAGCCCCGATACCTTCGCAGAGGGCGTTGTATTTATAGTGACATCAGTGGTGCTCATGTGGTATGCACATACAGGTATTCATATCTACCTAGTATTGTATCACATATGCCCCCTTGTGGGATTCAGTAGGTACTGGTACAGTGCTGGACATATTAGAAATCCCTAAATGTGTACTTCTTTGCCAGGTAACGCCAGCGCTGCCTATGCCGAAAAATGAACATTTAGGGACTGCTAATAGGTTCAGCACTGTACCGTTCCAATATCGTTTATTTGTAGATGCCCTTTGTGAATTTTTAAGTACTTTAATGTGTCCGAGGGTGCACCATTAATGTGTGGACTTATTGTACAATGTCAAATGAAAGGGCGTCTGAAGACACCACGCCAAGTGGGGTGAACTATTATTATGAGCTTCGATAAGGGACATTTCCACCTGTCTAGGTTAATTAATTCAGAATCTTACATCAAAATGTCTTAATGGGACAGCTAACAAACTGCCAAAAAGTGGTTGAAATCGCCCCATTCTATGGTACCTGCTGCAAGATAGGATTTCCTTTGCATTTTTGTTGGATTAAAGTGGAACATGGAAATAAAGCCTCTTTTAGGCCCATCATTAGTTAAAACCCTGGACACTCAGGAATAAATATATATTAGTGCTCGTAGCTTGGGGTACCACTAGTCAGATTGTATATTGTTATTTTCATATAGGCCTAATCTGTTTTCCAGATGGGCAGGCCTTGCACGACCCTTTTCTAAGTCAGGCCTGAATTACAAATCCAGGGACACCAGTAATATGCCTAAGATTCTTAAGATATCTAAAAAAATTGGCACTGTCCTGTATCATGGAAACTGTAATTAAATTTTCATTAAATGAGGAATAACTCATGTAACTGAGCAATTTTGTTAGTGGTAAGTTTAATAGTATTTGTTAAAATCTTGTGATTTAACCGTCCACAATATTTGAGGGTGATGTAGTTTCAGTGTATAAGGTGTGTTCAAATGAAACAAAGTGAGGCAATATCTCAGGAGCTATTTGTCTCAGCTGTGTGCTAGTGGTATCTCTAAGTAGGCACTTGCATGGCTGATTTTCATGCTAGTAGTTAGTAGTCAGTATATATGTAGTGGGACAGCATTTTATGCAAGTCTCCCAGGGCTATGGATTTGTCCAAGCAGGCACAATTCACCGCCATCCTTTTTCCTCATCAAGGAAGGAACTGCACCGGTGGACATTGTCCATTGGTTGCCAAGGGCATGTGGGAAAGCCTGCTTCAACCACACCATCTTGGTGGACAAATTGGTGCTGCAAACAACTAAGGAAATGTTCTCTCGAAAGGTCCTCCATGCACACATGTCTGGACAGAAATTCCCTACACCTTTTGAAGAGAGTTTTGTGGTTGAAGCAGACTTTCCCATGCAGCTTCTGCATCCAATGGACAATGAGTACGTTTACATGGGACTAAAAATCGGCCTAGCCTATGCTAGGCGAACCGGTTTACTCCCATGTAGCCGCTGGGCCTACGATAGACCGGCCTTATCTGATCCGTTGTCGGGCGCAGCCCAAGCCTTTTGGGTCGGGTGGTCTACCTAAGGCGATGGCCTTGCTTAGGAAGCCTGGGTCAGGCCGATTTTTAGTCCCATGTAAACGTACTCAATGTCCACTGGTGCAGTTCCTTCCTTGATAAGGGAAAAGGATGATGGCGAGTTGTGCATGTTTGGATGAATCCGTAGCCCTGGGAGATTTACATAAAAATAAAATTCTCTCTTGCCCACTACATGCATACTGACTACTAACTACTCCGCATGAAAATTAGCCATGCAGGTGCCTACTCAGTCAGAGATACGACTAGCACTCAGCTGAGACAAATAGCCCTGAGTTATTTCCTCTACTTTTCCTGTGAGCACTGAGTTTCAAATATTTCTGCTATTCACAGTGACAGTTACAGCTTGTTGGACAGCAGAGGATTAGGATTAGGAAGGAACCACTGTGACTAGCTGCCTATAAACAGCAGAGGATTAGGATTAGGAAGGAGGCACTGTGACTAGCTGCCTATAAACAGCAGAGGTGTCCCTTGCTAAGCTGCCAGCCATGCTGTCTGCAGCAATTCCTGTGCCTACTACGGTGGAGTGGACTTCTGCCAAGAAGTATGATAATATTTTGATTTTCTATGCGAAACTTACAAGTGGTGGTGTCCTGCACATCCTTCTTTTTTTTTGGGGGGGGG
>KZ538547.1:0-46540 GCA_000934665.2 Catajapyx aquilonaris
AATGAGTTATCGATTCCTAGCTGATTGATGGTGTCGATTGGCTTTTTGGATGCACTCAAGAGTCGGAAGGCAAAAGGGTGCAGTGCATGGGGGTATGACGTGATGCATTTCCTGCGTTGCCATGTCAGATGTAATTGAGAAAAATTGTGATTCATTCGTGCCACGCCAACTGGATAACCCCGTTTATATTGACTAAATAATTCAGCAAGTGTCCTTTCCAAATGACAGAACCGATTTGTCCTACTTTTAGACATCAACATTTGTGTAAATAGGGGGGGGGGGGGNTGGAGGCTATGGGAAAGCGGTCATTGATTCCAGCCACATGCCATTAATTTTGACGAATGATAGTAATTCCGACGGAAAAGCGAACAAACAATCCGGGGACTGGCCCTTCCACCCCCTCTAATGCCGGACCACACATATCTATAGTGCTCTAACTTGGCTATAACTTTCTAACTTTGGTGTATCGGATCAACCGGTTTTTTTGCTATTACTTCAAAATGACTTGCAGTGTTTTGACAGCCCTGGTCTAAAATTTAGGCCATTAGGACATCGATGAGAAAAACAATTTGAATATTCAAAAATACTATCTGCGCACTACAAAATACTGTAATTGCCTTAGAAAATTTACTGCAGCACCCAATTTCATCCCATTTTAGGGATCTGAACACGTAATGTCTGAACTGACAGGTCTTAAACTTTTACAGTGTTCAGTTGGAGCGTAAATCCCTTAGGCGTCTAGCTGAATTTAAAAATCTAACCATGTTTTCTTACTTATGTGTTAGTTCTATCTCAAGATTAATTTGATATTCACAAATGCCTTGGGGAATGATGCCAGTAAGCACTGTAACCCATAAACTGTGGAGAGAAAATATTATAATGTTAAATATACATTTTTGTGAAGTGTGCACAACAAATATGTGCAAATGCAGAAAAATGCCGATTCCAAAATAGAGTCCAGCAAAACACTGCAGCCATCACATTTTTACAGGCAATATTTTATTCCTGCGATACTGTCGAGAGACGACATTTATGGCGAATGTTTAGAGTGTATTCCACAGTTCTTCACAGATGGCGCGGTACGTGAAGCTTTTTGCCAATAAGTCAAACCATGTGCACTTTAATTTACTGCAAGCCGTGCCCTCACACTGTTGTGTGTCTGGCATTTTCCCTCCACCACAATGGCCTGCTCGCATTCTATGCCCTACACGATGCAGTAATCGTGACTTTTAGGATATTACAATCCCATGTAATCTCTCTCAGTATTACAAAAGGGAGTAGCCTATGGTGTAATGACAAAAATGTTAAAGGGGAACTACTAAGTCGTTAAGCGCACAATATTAA
Organism: Catajapyx aquilonaris; assembly: GCA_000934665.2. NCBI lineage: Eukaryota > Metazoa > Arthropoda > Diplura > Dicellurata > Japygidae > Catajapyx > Catajapyx aquilonaris. The sequence continues at coordinate 1,345 of KZ538547.1, forward strand.
ACCTGCTTAATTTTTCATGTAACTGTAAGTTTGCAGCATTTGCTCAACCATATGCCATACCCAGAATGAAATGGATTTCCAGTTCTGCGAATTCTCCAAAATCTGCATATTCGTTCCAGGTCGGGTGTTGAATAAACGCTCCATCCAGAGAATAATTATCTGCAGAATAGACGTAAGTCAGTCTACATGGTGTAGACAAGAGTGGGAATCTGGCCCTTGAGAGTGGACCTACTCTTAGTTGGTCCTACCCTGTCAGCAGCCCCAACAACCGAGCTCATTCGCCAGACAGAGAAGGTACCATGGGGGGTCTTCCACTCCATCCACCCCCCTCCATGAATAAACATGGCCGCATCCCGCCTATTCTATTAGCCCGCCGACACTCGCCGCCTACAGAGTGGACACTGTCCACCCCCTTCTACCAACGGTCGTTTTCCCTACCTCCCACCTCTTTCTCGCTGGATGTCGGCATCTGCCAAGAGGACTCTTCTGGACAAAGAACGTCTCCCTAGTGGACGTCACCAAATGTCCTCATCCTGGACGTGCGCATGCATTTTCAGGAATTGGTCAAAAAGAGGATGAGAGCGGTCAATAATCAATTTGCAGTCCACTTATGTACAATGATGATTGTTTTAACATCCAAATTCAATCAACAGATCTTGCCATATACCTTCATAAAAAGGGGCTTGTTCAGTAGGCCTAATCAATTTTTAAATCGGATTTGATGCATTTAATGCATATGCAAGTGACACGAGTAATTACAGTGTATAGACACGTAGTTATTGCATGGCAAAATGGTCATTAACATTTAAATACGGTGATTGGTACACCAATCTGTTGCGATACATTTTTAATGGAGCAGTCGTTTCAGCGTGTTTTGCAAATATATTTTGTTTCCCATACAAAGTGACCATTAAAGTTAGAATCTGGCAAAAAATGGACTCCCAATTGATTTTCCTGTCGCAAAAAAAATTGCAAATACCAGGTGTTCTAAAGTTTTAAAACATTTATAAACACCTATCAGTTGTGTTCCACTTTTGCAACATGAAGTTACGCCTGATGCAAAATCCCGCACTAAAAAATAACAACCAAATCGATATCACGCACGTGTTAATTAAAATGTCAATTTAATACTTCTGCATGAGCAGGGCAGCTCATGCTTATAATATGTGTACATTCATTGGAAATCGTTACTCATACAGCAGGTCGTCCCATCAATTTTTTCCCCCACTGTTGTGCTTCATTGTGTATAAAAGCAGACGAATCCGTGGCCTCCAGCATATAAACCCGGTATTAGTAGACCTATCCTTATAATATAGTGTACCATACTGATCGCCATGGGAGGTTAAGCTGAAAAGGGCAAGCTTTTTTCAGAGCCCATACCAACGCTTCTCCTGAACATGGAAAAGCCCTTTTCTATTAAACGACTGCCATGCAAACATGAATACACTTCGGAGCACATATTTATGCAACGTGACCGACTCGCAGCCTTTGATACCGTGTACCTATAATTCCCTGTCAGATGAACTGTGCCGGAGAGTGAGTACCAGCCAGCCTTTGTGCCAATTATTCCACTGTTGTTCCCGGTTCTACAAATACCAGACCCCCCCGATTATTTCCTAATATTGTGCATGGCATGGTCGCACTTTTCGTCGATGTTTACAAGCCATTTATTGCAACAAGCTTTACGACTTATGCGGTTAAGCGTAAACAAACCGAGTGTCGCGCATTGTACGTACAATATTTCACCCACCGACACATAATCGTGGTGTGGACACCCATTGCTCAATGACGCGGCTTTTCACAACAGCGGCATTAGGAAACAATGGGCTGGAGTCGACACCACCCACTGCACCTATGACCCCCCCTACCCTACACCCGGTTCTGGCAGCAACCAGAGAAAGGCTTAATTACCGCGAAAAGCCCCACACTGGGTTAAGCAGACGGTCGATTCCACGCGCTCGGGTGATTTTCAAGCAAGCCTTCCCACTGCTAATGCTACGTCTATCCACTCAATCCAACCCAGCGGGGAACTCCCGCAAAAATCGGAAGCACTTTTGTCCCATTGGACACCTGCACTGTCACGGACTCAGCACGACGACGCACCCATGATGAGAGTATGCTGATTGGAATCAAAAAAAGAGGGAAAAACTATGGGAGAGGCTAGCCAATGTGGTTGAACATGCTGCAAACATTGGCTTCATCGGAAAATGCTAATTATGCAGGAAGAGCTTGGTTGCCAACTTGTTTAGAAGGTTATCCGCAAAGTCCGGTACTTTGAATATCAACAGGGCACTATACACCCAACATTGGTAGCAGTGAACCTTAGAAAAAAATGTGTTTTGTGGGCTAAAACCACGTGCATTGTCTGAATCCTGAGAAAGGTCACCAACGTCAAATCATTAGTGTGAGCATCAAAAATGCAGATAGGATCGCTCGGAATTCGTTTCGTTTATTAATGTCAAATTGTATTAATAGCACGATCAATATCAGGTCCATGGTTGAATTTCAAGCTATTCCTAAAGGAGCCTAAGGCGCCTTTATACTTCGAAGTATACTTATACCTTATACCTTATACTTCGAAGTGTCCACATTCCAAGAATAATAATCAACCGAACCCAAAACCAGTAGTATCACACATGATAATCTTTCAAAGAACGTCCATCCTCTTTGAGTATTACATCGTCCAGTGCCATGTCCATCAATACAAAACGTAAAGCTGATATTGGACAAGTTCAACGTACTACTAAAGATCCTGGTATTGCCAAAGTAAGTTAGCCCCCCCACCCTGAAGAAGATGAAAAAGCTGGAAGAAAAACCCCCCCCTGAAAAGAAGAGGATGGTGAACAAAATTTTTTCCCCTTCATCTTTACCGTTTCAAGGCAAGGTACTGTAGGATTGGGCAGCCCTAGGATTTGAGGGAGCTGCAAAGAAAGGAAAAGGAAGGCCCCTGCCTGCCTTTGCCAGTATTCCGAGGCCATAATAAATCGAGTTGGGCCGTTCGGTGATCGATTCCCGAGCGGAAATGGAGTGGCCAGTGTTGCAGTGAGGCTGCAGGAAGGAGGAGGAAAAGGGGTAGAGCTCTACACCCCCCTTCCTCCTTCCTGAGGAGGAGGTGCAGAACCATGATCAAAGGAATGGTCTGACTACCTCATGTAATGGGGCTGTTATGTTGCTAGCCTTGCAGCAGCACAAAGGATCCGGACTATGTAAATGTATCCAGAGAGAGGAGGCTATTTACCTAATGTGTAAGCCATGTGCGTTCTATCTCCAAGTTGGGTTTCCACTTCAGTTGGAATTCTGTTGGTCCTGCTGAGGAACGGATGACATGATCGTCTGCAAAGTACATTTTCGAGTGTTTACTTCATAGGGTTGGAATTTCATATTTCAAGTATGTTCCATTGGCTCCACTTCGAGTTACATTATTCAGTTTGTAAACAACTTCCCAAATCAATGTTAAAATATTGAAAACAGCCTATTTCCAACAATAGCAAAAAAATTAATCGCATGAAATGTGATCAACAATTGTCTATTATTTTCGGTATGAACAGTGTACCTTTAATGTAAAATCAGGGCACGATAAAATAATGGTACCGTGGAGGTCCTGGTGTGATAAACCCATTTCGACAAAAATAGATTTAGGGGCGTTTGGAAATAAGCCATTCATATGTACAGCCAATATCGGATCATTGTACAATTTGACAAATTAAGTGCACACGGGTGAGATGAACCATTGTGCATGTGAATTAGCAACTAATAACTCATATGTATTGGTCAGTTTGATAAATAATAAAGCGATTAATAATATTGGTTAGCATTACCATACCGCACCAAGTTATTGATAGAATCACAATTATGAAACATAATCAATAGCAACAATTATTTTGATAATGACGGAGCAATAACAATTAATTTTAAGCCGGCCTATCTAGCACAGTATTGCGGCTATGAGGGCAAACTGAGAGAATATGCCAAAAATGAGGGGTGTGTACATGTGATAGTGTTTCAAGAATGACAAACACTGTATTATTGATATTCCATTATAATTATACACTAAGCCTAATTTTGCATGTCCCTGCAGCAAACAAACACACAGAGCTCGATTATCACATATCTATGACATTCTCGCTAGTGTATGCGCAGCAGATTACTCGAGCAGGTACACAAGGCCTCATCAGTATATACTAGAGGCTACAACAGGAGCCAAGAAGCACACCAGGCGAACATCATATTAATATACTAACTAGGAAATCACTGACATGCCTACAAGCTTACTTACAGTCAGACCAAGAACAATGCAAATCATCGCAACTTCAAGGGCTGTTGAATAATAATTGAAAGTAACTTAAAAAGCAAGTTGCTCTCAATTATTTGCCAAGCAATAGAATATACCGACGTTTGTAAAGTTTTCATGTGCAATATAAATTTCTATTGCTTCACTTTCAAAAATTAATAACAGTAAAATACTGGCAGTTTTAAGTTGACAGAGGTTGATGCAAACTGACATTAATGTTTCATATTTCTCTCTGTTGTATTTACGTTGTATATGAACTTCAAACGACACTGGCTTATTCATAGCCTATATAAGTTATTTAAACGCTGAAAATTCCCAAGATAGTTCTGTACAATATACTGTTGGCTATACGTAACCAGGAGGTAACGCTGCGCTTCAATTTACTCTAACGCCCATATGAAGGTTTAGTTGAGGTATGTTATTAATGTTATTAATAATATGCAGATCTGAGACTGGAATATCTAATGAACTGCAATGCTGGAATTCAGATCAGTGCTGCTTGCTGGAACACTCTGTAGTAAGTAACTTTGATGATCTGAAGATGGCATTAAAACGGCCATTAATGCACTGTAATTTGTCCAATGTGCAAGATAACTTATGAGGTTGAGTACACAAACGGCTGTGCGTTAAAATCTAACTAGCTTCTTACACCTTGTACGATGTGACCTAAGCCTACATGTCACATGCGCAGAGTGCACTTAGACCTTCACCAACTTGTCAGTATTCACTGCACAAACTTACAGCACTTTGAAAGCGCTTAGAAGCATGAGTAATTATGCAACAAACTTGCTCTATGATACCACTTGAGCAGGTGGGATAACTAAATTAATACCCCAGGCTTAACAATCAGGAGGCTAGACAAGGGTCTCAGTGCGAACAATGCCTCCAACTATATAGCTCTGGCCAACTTTCGTTCGGGACTGACCCTCAACATGGATTGCGGCTTATCTTTTCCCCCCACTGGCACAGAATGAATTAGGAAGAGAGAGCCATATATACACAGAGAATGTAAACCCAACTTCTCTCAGATTTGGGAACTATTGTTTACTTTTGTCGGTTTGTGCAGTGTACGGTCATATGTAAACTATTCATAACTCGAATATTTGGTTGAAATTATCAAGCTTAAATTTTCCACTCCTTGTTTAAAATGCAGCAAATAATTCATGATTACTTTATCAGGTAGATCTAATCTATGACGTATAGACAGCCATGAACCTGTATAAATCGCCACTAGGGTAATGCTCAATATTTAAAAAGGTGTACTGTACATGAAACGCCACTGTTCACATAACGTTGGAAGGGTGGCCATACAGAGTGGAACAATGCTATGAGGCCTATAGAGCAAGGAATATGGATCGCAGTAGAGTCACGGGTATGTACAGCAAAGGTGCATCCTGGCTACCTGGGTGGTTGGTGTGCACACCGAGTGTTTCCAAAGTAGGCTCATATCCACATCAGCAATAGACTCATTAGTGTAGCAGTGGGTAATATCGTTGGAAATCTCGTTTATCGGTCTGTCCGGTGTTTGATTAGGACTATAGTAAAGGAAGATACCAAAAAACTATGGTGCATATCTTTGCTGGTAGAAGAATTTTCTGTAGGTCGATACCCTACTTACGAAAGCGACGTTTCTGGAGTGACATGTATGGCGGAAAACTAAATCTCCTCAAATATTATGCCCAGGGTGCATATAGAACGCCAGCCATAGCCCAGGCGCATATTGCTTACACACTGACAAAAATTCAGACAAAAAATAATTCTCAACTCTCATTCCACAGAATTTCTAACTTGCTCTTTCGCAAAAAAAAATTAACAAGTGTTTAAGCCAGTTAATGATTCCCTTATTTCTCATTATGTAATTATTTAGGCGCTACGTACAATATTGCGACTCCTGCCCTTTATCTCATAATGAAAACTAACATGATTATAATTAATTGTCCACCGAAGGCCGAAGCGCGATATCATCAGGTCCCCAGATTAGTTTCTCCACCAGTAATACGGGGCCAGAGACCAGCTCATTACAGGTGCTAAGCTGTTGACCCCCTTTCCACAACATGAGCAATTACCATCATCATAAAAATACATACAGAGCCAATTGAATTTGTCGTGTCCTTACTAATATGAAAACACTAAACTTGTGTTTACAATGATTTAATTGTTATTATTAATGAAACACACAGTATCTGGTGTAGCGTCTCTAGGCGTACGTAGTTGTCACACTCCTACCCACAGGTGTTCGCTCCAGTTAATCTTGCAAGTGACAGTCGCAGCACAATATGGAGGTTGTCATGTGCAGAGTATAATGCAAGGCTTGCGCTTAACTAGTCCTCTAGCTAAATTACATTACGCTTTTACCTTTGTAGGACTTATCTAATGGTAGTCCCTCTGTTCGCTACATTACTGCACAAGCTGTAAACTTAATGTAATTAAAAGTTTTTTCTCAGTAATCCACACTGTGGAATTCTGCTCATCTAAGTACACTATGTTACATATGGGATACGGCCCAAATATGACAAGTGTCAATGTGTCATACCTATAATATGCTGGGAACGCTATTTATTTCCCTGATCTCTACATTTTTTTTTCATTTAATAAAATTATGTATAATGTTAATATTTCATAATCCGGATTCAGAAGTAGGGCACGTCGACCCCCACACTGTACCTCAAAATGTAAATCCCCACCTCCAGCAGCAATGTTCCCCCAAAACTCATATGGTCACCCCGGTTAAGCCGGACGACTCGAGTTGTCCCATAAAAATGTCCCGGGAATATAATTTGGCCTTGGGAGTCAGCCCACTCCGCCAGGCCTGCTGGTCCAGAGGATGTATATCAGCCGGAATGGCTTTCGGCCAAACCACCAACTACACTCCAAGATGGTACAAACCTTCCAAAAAAAAATTAGGACAGCAGTGTCTACTCTTCCTAAAAGATGGCGGATCCAGCACTCCTCTCAAAAAAATACTGATCTCGCCCCCNCCCCCCCGAAAAAGTATCGGTAAAAATGAAGTGAGGATGGAATATCGCTAGTTCCTGGCACGTGGCCCTGAGTTTTTTTTTCAGAGGTCCTACTTTCCAGCTCATTACGAGCACGGATTCAAACCGATATTAATTTGGTCACGGGCCAAAAACCAGAGGCTCTGGCAATTACTCATGCCCAGCCTTCGGCACGTTGAGTTTCCCCCTCCTGATGTGGCCGATTACAATCACAAATTAGCAATCCGAACCATTCATCTAGGACATTTTCAAAACAGGCCTGCAGTCTTCAGCACTATCGTAAAAACAATTTTTTTTTTTCGGAAAAAAAAAATGCATGGGGAGGTATTGTCACGTAGCCATATTAGCTAGATTTACAAGCTAGTGTTGGATGGATTGCCAGCTGCCAGATGAAACAAGGACTAGGCAAAATGGTATTGACATAGACGCCTTTTGAGCTTGGCCGCTCGATGAAGAGGCCTCACAATTTTTTATTGGTGTCGATACCACCACAGGGGTAGCCATTGAATTATTCTGCTGACCGTAAAATGGGTCACCTCGCACCAGTGGTTTAATCATGTGGGTCGTACGCTATATCCGATTTTTGTCAAAGTGCAATTATCCCTTGCATTGTGCTGGCTCTTTGGTACAGGGGTTTGTTCTTTGTAGGCTACATTTTAAAATTAACTATTAAAAATGGTTACCTTAAAAGCAGCTAACATTCTTGATCACATGATGTCAATGTCCGGTGGTGTGCAGTGCCCTGCAGGTTTCATTCCTGTATAGAATAGTGAGACGGCAATTAACAATGGTGTAGTTACAAAGCGTGAAAAGATAAACTATAGATTATTATTGTGTTATCCGCCAGTGGCGGTGCGCAAACCTGTATAAATGATTGCATATTAGGCGTACAATAATGGGCGCAAATGAGAACAGGGAATTGAACGTAATGATTTCAAACTGTAATTATCAATTAGGGCTTACATGGTGAGAGCCAGGACTGGAATTTTTAACAGTTTGTAGACGAAATGACTATCGGCGGTTCATTGTACGCCATCAAGACTACTGGGCACAAAATTGGGACGTGACTGCATCCAAATGCATGGAGGCAGCTAGTGGCATCATTCTTCGGCGATGTAGATGATGCAGCAGACCTCAGATGTGGAAGACCACTAATCACTGTCACCTAGACAGGAAGAGTGTTGTGTCCTGTGATGACAAGTTTGCTGATTCAAGTTTTGCTATTTATCAAGCAAGACATCGCGACATTAATTTTACTCGATCAATGGAATATAACTTTCATTTTAAAAATTATGTGTCCAGAATCATAAGGCGTACACTGTAAGGTTGACAGAGAATAAATAATAAACACTACCAAAATTGGAGTGATGTCATATAAAAATTCTCTATCCGTATGTTTTTTACCTGCAATATGAGTTCATTATTACGAGTATTATTCGCACACTGATAATATTAACACTTATAATAATTGAAATCTAAATAGTAATTTCAGCTTTCCCCTTCAAGCAACCATATTAGAATAATAGGGTTATTTATTCATTTATGCAAACAATGCACTCTAAGATCCAACAAGTTTTGGACACTTGTGCATTCTAAAACACCTCGTTTTTGACTCTGATGCGAGTAAACAAATTTCCCCGGGGATCAAGGAAAATAAATATGGGGAAGTTACACCATCCTTTTATGCAACTATGAGTACGTATAAGAAAAAATGAAGTTCATAAACATATTGAACGTACCTTAATGCATGTGATGGTACGCATTAAAGCTTATAGTGTTTTTAAAAAATCTTTGACATGAAATTCACTTGGTTTGACACTCCTTTTGTAACCTGCTGAAGGGCCCAATAATGAGGAGATAATACTAGACTAGCCTAGAAATGGTTCAATGCATACACACCCATTGTTGTCAACATGCTAACACAGATACCTGTGCCTGTAACTCTGTAAGTATTAAATCCCATTATACTCGAATATGACCCTAATATTCTGAAAGATAGAAAATGGGGCCCATATATCACCCACCTCACAGTATTAAAAATTAATCCTGCTTAATCCATGGTAATAAGTAGAACGGATCCGGATAGATAAACTTGGATGAACGGACACCGATTCCTCCTGTATTTTATTGATGCCTACTGTAGGCCTACAGCATGGGAAGAAAAAAAATCCGACTTATTGCTGGTCCCCCCGAGTTTTCTTTAGTTGTTGGGAACACTCGTCGTCGTCGGGGAAGGCTGAATAGTAGGAAGTCAGAGAGTTGAAGTGGGGGAAGTGGAAACAAAACACATTCACACACCCACACCCACGCGTGGCACACACTGCCTGCTTCTGCTGCACCTGTGACAAGGTCAAGTTCACCGGCAGTCAACTCACATGGTCACATGAACACGTCTTCCACCGCGGCCTTTCGGGTCATGGCGGCGGAGGTGTCGTCTTCAAAGGTCACCATCTTGGACCGGGACACTCCGCCACTAGAGGCAGTCGCGGCGTCTGAGTCCTGCCTCCTGAGGACGCCCCGGGTGGTGGCGACTGGAACCGTGTCGCTGACCCCGGACAGGTGGAAGTCGCTGACGCTGCGGGGGACAAAGTACTCGACGGGTTCCATTGGACGGCGTCTAGACGGCGACTGGACGCGCCCACCCGGTGTCGGAGCGGCTGCGACGCTTATGCCGACGATGCTGCCACCGACGGCGTTGGCCCGCTGCCTCCTGGGGAGGGTGTGGTGAGCGGTGGCTGACGTCGCGTTAGGAGGGGCGCACGCCGCTGATGCTGATGGTGTGGCTGCTGGGATGGCCTGTGATGCTGCTGGGTAAGGAGGGTGCTGATGCTGGTGGTGGTGATGGTGGTGTTGGTGTTGGTGACCCCGCTGTGCCTGGCGTCAGGACCCACCAGAGTGGCCCGACAACGAGTCCATGTCGTCGTCATAGTCGTCGTCGTCGTCGCCGTCTCCGTCGCCCGTGCGGAACATGCCCACGGAGCGACCCAGTCGGCGGGCTACAACTACGATCTCGTCCTGGATCAGGTTGAAGCACATGGCGATCAGGGCCATCCCGACCAGAATGTAGGCTGCCGACGCCAGGAGGGACGCCTGGGCGGCTGCTGGAGATGACGACGCCAGAGATGGAGGACCGGCTGTCGTCGGATCCCTGTAGCTTGCTCCACGAACAGTCACTCCTCCTACGTATCAGAAATAAAGACACGTCAAAAGGGATGTCACTTAACTAACGGGATACCGTGCGACAGCTAACACAAATCAGCACTCGAGGATATTTTGCAATCCTATTCGCAAGACAAGGAATTACGTAGATACATTGAAACATTGTGATAAGAGAATAACTGTCGGGTACCTCAAACAGTCCAGAAAATGATAAATACAAATGTGGGAAAATGTTCATTATTATTTCTGTTTTTACAACAGTGCACTAACTGACTCCATGAAATGCTGTGACAGGAGGGTGTTACATAATTCATTTTGAAACCCGCGATGAATAAACCGAAAGAAGCAAAGGTGAAATAAAAAAACAAAAGTGTTTGTTGAGCATTTGCCAAATTTCGCATTTTTGTAAATGTAAATTATTCCACGCCGATACTGACACACTAACGAGGTTTCGAATATAAATACCACAATGTTACATTTACGAATACGTATATTAAAATGCAATTGAAATTCACACACGTGTCCTCATATCCGAAATTAATATCCACAAAAATTGTCTCACCCTCCTAGGGCCTTATAATATTGTTATTAATTCCTTGAATCTGCACATACAGCAACAATATCGCGACTGATAAATACGATGGTTTGACTGGCCGCCCGATTTACATGCCTATAAAGCCTCCAAATGGATTGCAATAATCAACTGAGCCTATACTGTCGCGACTCAGTGACGTCACAACCATGTGGAATGGCCTGCCATATAAAAGCAATGCGAATTTTATGCCTCTCAGCGCTCAAAAATGTCGGTCCGATGACTGGAGATATTTTTAAAGCGCATGCTATTTTTGTTAATTTCAATTAACGGCCATATAAGAGCATAAACGACCTGTAATTGGTGGAATATCCATCCGCAATTTTCGTTCCCCAATAAATTTCTTATATGCATGTGTCGGGTAGAGTTGAACCTGTCAGTCCATCATGTTACCTGGAACTAGATCTCCGAATCCGATGGTTCCGAGGGCCGAAAAGCAGAAAAAGGCCCCCTCCAGCAAGCTCCATCCCTCCAGACGTGCGAATAGACAGGCGCCGCCCAGGATGTACCCAACTATCAGCAACAGGCACAACCAGATTGGCACCCGGGCCCCAGGGCTGGGACCTATACTTCCTGCGAGAGTCAGCCATGATAGAAACAGTAGTTGAGTCCCGCTGTCCCGACACGATTGTGAAGGGATTCGGAATGATGGCCCCCGAACGTCCTACTCACCTGGATAGGCTGCTGCTGCAGCTGCTGCTGCAGCCCGGGCAACGTGCGGGGGCTTGACAGGTCCATCTGGCAGACTGTCGATGGGCCTCTGGGGGACCTTCCCTCGGGCGACATTTCCTCCGCCACCGCTACCGACTCCAGCACGGCTGCGACAACGGCACAGCCGACCGTAGAAGCGACGGAAGGTGCGGGCCAGGAAGTCCCCGACGGACGAGAGGTACAGGAGCATCAAGGGGATGCCCACCAGCGCGTACAGGACGGTCACCAGCTTGCCCCAAGTGCTGCGAGGGGTCACACTGCCGTAACCTGCCGGGAAGGGGTAACAGTGATAAGAAGAACTCTGCTGATTCCATTAAACCGCACTGCGGGTCCGCGTTCCACACGTTGGGCGCCATTGTAACGTGCCTTACATCAAACACATCCTGTGCCACCCTGTACGAGCAGGTGGACCTGCCCTAAACTGCTTCACCTTGTACATCAAGAGTGGTAAACTTGTATCGCGACAAGGTTTTCGCCTAATGAGGTCCAGTAAGTCACCGGAACCTCGCAGTTTGAGGATGTAATCAGCTGCTTTAGTAGGACGGGCGGGTCGGGGAGAGGCCCAGGAAGAGAAGACTCCTCTTTACTATGCGACGCCTGGCTTCCATGGAACAACCACACTTCCAGGAAACTGCTCTAATATGCCCTTGTGCAGAGACAAATCCACTTTCACGGAGTTACGAATCCGTTCAGGTCAATTGCCGTGAGTTAAACTGCTTCCCCTTTTGCCCTGGCACCTTACGGCTTTGCCAACTCGCGGGTTTTCGTAATATCTGACTGCCCAATGCGAAATTGCTTTCCAGTTTCGCCCGGCTCGTAGAATGGCACTGTAAAGAGGTTAATCTCAGCCAGGGCGGCATTTTCAGAATGTGTGATATTGGCTCGCTGCTTACAGTTCCGTTTACACTGCCGTTTCAGGCACGGTCTTCATCAAATTAAGTAAGGTTATGAACTTTGGAGAAAGGGTACGAACAGTACAAGTTATGCAGTCTGGCAGCGATAAATGATGCACGAAGGCATCCGTCATTCCGTGCAGTCTTGAGCCGCGCCATTGGCCGAATTCTTTCAACTGCAGTGCCTCTTAAGGGGAGGAAGGGCGGAAGAGAGGGAAGGGTGGGTGGGTGGGTGGCCACCATGGCAACGACCCTTCCCATCTTTTCCTGCTTCCTCGTCGTCACCATTGGCAACGGATGCTGCCTGTCACCGAGATGCCAAGTCCGTACTGGCGATGCACGGCCTCCCCCTTTTGACCGATCGTATATAGGACGCCTCTAGGTATACCCATGCATTCGTAACTAGGACGGAGGCGACTCGGCTGGGTCAAACGTGTGACATCTCCAGGAGCAGCGCCTGTCACCGGGTCGTTATAGTAGCGATGACCGGTTTTCATGTCCGGCGCATGTAAACAGCCTGGGTAGTGCTGGATAGAGAAACGTATCTATCTACTACGCTGTGCCTGCCAGCCAAGGAAATGAGATTAACTCTTACGTGGCTTTAAACAGGAGATTAGGTTGGCTTCGCGACACGAAGGAGCCAACGGCCCGTCTCTCTCTCTCAACTCTGGTCGCCATGACGACCCACCACAGGCGCCATTTTGCAAGGGAGGAGGGGAGGGATGAGCGACCCTTTGGCTCAGTGTCATGGGATAAGTTGCCATTTGTGCGGCTGAAAACTTCGAGTCCTAAATTGCCAGCGGAATGCAAAGTGAGGTAGGACTTGGCACCTGAGGGGTATAAGGAGATGTGCTCAGTGCTCTCCTGTTCGTGACCCTGTATATGGGGTCACGCCCAACACACAAGCATCGAGCAGTTGCAAGTGTTCAAATATCCCCCTACTCTAGAAAATCTGGAGCCAAGTTTTCGCCTAGTTTTAACCACCCAACCGGCGATTAATTACGAACTTTTGCTATACAGTGCATTGCCTGGAACCCGAGGAAATAAATTCTCGAGCGAAACTTTCCGCCGTGTCTTTGAAAGAACGTCTGACGAAAACAAGAGAAGAGCAATTGGTTCTCCGGAACCATCTTTATTTCGGGCAGTCGGTCCCACCTGGCAAAACTCGGATGGACGAAAAAAAAAGTCTGAGCGAACTTTGATTGAGTCGCTGGGTTTGTGTGATGAGGTTGCTGCAGAATTAGAAGAACTTGAGAGATTCGATTCTGGAATCAATCTGTAGCAGGCAAGGGCCTTTCACCCTTATTTGACCTTGTTAGCGAGGTGGAAAGAATAAGGATGGGGTTGTGCCTTTCGCAGCCAAACGGATCAAATTGATTCACTACTATATGATCATCCTGGTCCAAATTTTGCACTGTTTTGCTATCCAATTGCGACCCATCATATTCGTAATCGTGTATCACAATCGTATGCAATTTTTTGCCACACATTTCGTGGCAACAAATGAAATGCGTGGTTACAACCCCGCAAAGTTGGATTACTCACCGCAGCGATTGGAAATCCATTTATCTGGGGTCACTGAGAGATTTTCGATACAAATAATTTAGCTCTCCAGGGACAAGTGGTCTGCAACATCGACTCAAACAGGAATAACAAGCAAGTGCATTTGGGTATGGTCTACTATTACATCCAATCGAATAGTGTGGGCGAAGACTCACCTATGGTGGTGATGAGCGTAAGAGAGTAGAGTAGGGAAGATGCAAAAGTCCAGTGATGCGACGGTTGAGGGCTGGTGCCCCCAACTCCTTGGATCCCAGTCCTCATGGCCCTGACGACGGACTCCTGGAAGCGCACCACCTCCTGCGTGGCCAGACGCGTCCAGTTTCGCTCGTACAGGATGTTCAGCCCCTCTGTGATGCTCCAGAGGCGCTCCACGGTGCGGTTCCTCAGCTGCGTCACATGCTCGGCAAAGGTACCGGTCGCCGCACCGTTGGACGTGGTCGCAGCAACGGCTGCTCCAGTGCCACGACCCCCAGAACCACTAGATTTTCCTTCGGAAGAGGAGGTGCTGCTGCCACCCGCGCCCACCACGCTCCCTACGACCACCTTCTCCAGCGACCCGCCGCTGTTAGACTCTTCTCCGCCGCCACCGATGCCACCGACGCTGCCCCCGCCGCCTTCCAACGCCAGGAACGCCAGTCCACCCAGCACCGTATAAGCCACCACCTGAAATCATGTGTGTTGTCCTCATTCGCACCGGTGTCGCCCATACCATACTAACCAGGGCGCAAACACCGAGGTTTCCAAAGGCGGCGGAGGCGCACCGACGGCAGCAGCTGTGACAACGTCGTTCGCCAGGCGACGATGTTGAGCCCGACGACGACGGTGGTGGCTGTCGACCTCCCCTGCAGGTGGCAGCGTAGTCGGGGAAGGCCAGCGACGGCGGGCGCCGCGGGTCCATCTCCTGACGTCACGGGGTCCTGCGTCTCGTCTCCATACCTGCAATGGTCACAAAATTCATGAGAGGAAAACTGACAGTAATATTTGTCACCGTGTAATCCTGTCTCGCTGCTCTACTTTAATAAACAGCCTGAATGAATTCCATGATAAATCTCGTGTAAGCCTAGCAGTCCGGGCGTTGAATTTTCACGTTTACAGGATTAACTGTTGATTAATATCCGCTTTGATGTATCGAAGCACGGAGGACGGTTGCGAATAAATGACAAGGAATGTTTTTGCCTGAGAGAACCTAAAGCAAGGGAGAAGTCCGTCACACTCAATTACTTTTTTCACGACCGTAAGTCTCCAGTCCAAAACTTATCATACGTAACATCATTACTTGTAAATTAGGAAATAACGACACTGGAGGGCCCGTGCTTTCATTTTTGAGTAATTTCACAGGCGAGCGCTTTGAATGCAGCTGTTTTCAATGTTCGCTGGAGGATATGCACTACTCTATAAATAGAGCAGTTTTTTTCTCAGTCTAATGAAAAATTCAAAGGAATAGTTTTTGCCGCTAATTGGACCGAGACAAACGCAACAACGTGGAAATAATAACTGTAAATGATTAAAATAGATGGTGAGGCAACATTAGTCATTATTGATTTGATATTAATAGCAACTCGGTGAAAGCAAAAGTTTGAACATGACCGAAACCCAAACCCGCTTATTATTGAAACTACAGTTGCTCTTGAAAATGAATAATCAAAGTTTTCATACGCCTAAAGCAATCCTTAACAAAAACTGGGAGATAACAACAGATAAATTATACCTACTGTCTTAATTACCCCCAAGCACTTCCCAGCTTAGTCGTTGAAGGTCTAGGTTACAGTATACGCTAAAAGGTTCCGCTTACTTGCATATTTATCACCCCAGCTTGAAACTGAGCTTAATCCCACCAAGTTTTACTGTGCCCAGATTTAAAAAGGAAATTTAACTAGAACCCTCCAATAAAACCAGACACTCTCTGCAGCTGCGTGCAATCCCCCGGTCACTGCCCGGTATTCCCCTCCCAGCATGGACAGCGACATTTTAAATCCCAAGATCATGAAATGTTTCACCCATCACTTTTTCCCCTGAAATCCCATGTCCAGGATGTCCAGAGAGAACTCATTTCCCCGGACTGTCGGCGTCTCGTTAATCCGACGTGGTTGGAATAAGCTGGATGGTTAATCCGACTCATTTCTCGCAGCCGCCGCTTCGTCAATCAAAATAATTGCCTCCGGGACAACAGAGCCAGCGTGTCATCCGTCAAACCCATCTGCGCCAACGTCGACTCAGCACCCCCAGATATGTACACTTTAACCTACAAACGTGCCTCTTTCCACTGGGGTTAATTGATGCTCTTTTCATTCACCATCCAAGCAGGATTGTCAAACATGTAGGATTCAACCCCCACCCAAAAAAAAATGAGGGGGTTGACAATCATGTCTGACAGTGTGTGACGTCCTGTTGACACACTGACGCCGGAAAGAGAGTTTAGGTTTCGCTTCCCAAACGCAATCAGCCCCAAGGTATATGCAGTGTACGGCTCAACTCACTTACAAAGCGAAACATTGGTCTGGATACTGGACACACTCGCATCATGAAATACCAGGGAAATTACGGTTCGATTGGAGTTTGAACAGATTATGGGAAAGGGTCTGGCAAATAACAAAACAAGTGCTGCAAATGCAGGTGACAATAATATGCACTATTATGCAAGCAAACAACTGGCGCGGGAACTATATACAAGGCCCAAATTGCCCAGTTCACTACCTGATGGGACTGGATCGCTCTGAATTAACCATCGGTAGCATTCCGGGAGGTGCACTACACTACAGGGTGGCCCTTATACAGGGTGCCCTCAAAATTCTCGAGAGGCATTGCCGCAACCACATCACGGGTACTACCGTGGTAGGGGTAGATTATTCACAGGTGACATGGCTATGTTTCACTAGAGACGCCAAGTCGAGGGTCTCTGATTGGCCGGCCTTTGTTGGGCGGAGAAAATGGCGCCCTCGCAGCTGGAATGGGTGGCTGGGGAGCCGTCCGCTTCAAGAAGACCTTCCAAGACGACACTTAATTGTTTTATGTTCCCGAACCGGATTGCTGAACTTGCGGAGGGAGGTCGGAACGGGGGATGGAAACCCTTGCATCAATATGACTTGCTCATACATAATTTACGGACCTATCTTTAGAATCTGTATCGCCATTTCTGGATGGGTTGGGAAAACCATGGGCCATATTGCAGCAGCCTTGATTCTAAACATGTTAACAACTTTTGATTAAACGTGGGGTGTGCAGAATTAACCAACGATTCGTATGCAGGGTGTGTCTTTCATAGGCACGGTCTGTCAATAGCTTATATCTATGCCTAATCATTGAGGCAGATGCTTCCAGGCTATAGGTTGCGCTCTATTCCTTCAACTTCTATGTAAGGAGACAACTAAAACACCCACATAATGACAACATAAGCTTACAAACATAAGCTACACTCAAAATTAATTGTGGAGAGTAAAAGTAGCAGCCCCATTAGGCCATGATTACATATATAGGTAGTCACGTTTTGTTCAAAAATGCTGAATGTGTACTGCCGCCTAAGCTTTCATAAAGTAGATTACGTCCCATGCCCCCGAGTAATTAATCTCGTAATTTTTGCACAAACTGCACTGGCATAAAAAGCAGTGTTTTTTGCAAGGTGTTCCTTTCTCTCTCACAGGCCTACTTTTTTTTCAAACGGTTTTGTGCCAGGCCGGAAAGTGCGTTTGGTATTTCTTTGATCCAAGCTTCACGGGTGAACCGGGTCACTTGGGACATATCCCAACAGCTCCATTGCTCAAGCGTGATAACGTCACATTTTCTCCTAGACAGTGACATCATCACGCTTGAACAAACAGAACGGGCTGTTGGATTGCCTCAGTCGCCTGTGAGTCTTGGACGAGTAAAACAAACGCAACTTCAACTGACGGCCATTTTTGATTTAAAAAACGGATGGTTCAAAGTCCTTATGTGAACAGTACCAAATATTTTAAACAAGCTAGGAACAGGAAGTACAAAGCCAACCACATATAAGAACATCTAGTTGTACATTGTAATAGTCATAGCCCGCAGCTAGATCGAGCTGGTCAGAGCATTGCATACTGCATAACTATATGGAAGATGTAAAGGGTCTATACTCTCATTTTGCATAAAGAACATGTCAAAAAAAACGTACAAAGGGAGTCATTAGTACTGTACAGTACAACCTACTGTACAGTGCTTTCATCCTGGGTTGTACGCAACCGCACCCTTGTCTTACGTGCAGTCTAACAGACAGGATTAACAGTTCGTTGTAAAGGAGTTCTTATCAAGGAGTTCTGCCAGTAAAATGTACAGTACCGTTCATAAAGAATCATACAAAAAAAATCGGCCTTTGGCACTTTATTTCTGAAATTTCGTTACCCATTTTAGAACAAAGTTAGCAGTAAGTTCGCTATGTATCCTGCCCCCCAAGTTTTTCAAAAGGCGAGTTTAAAACACTGGCAAGCCCTTCAGGAATAGAACATAGCAACTAAACTAATCTATCCCGCAGCGGCGGATCTGTTTGTGCAATGTACACACAAAACTCTTCAATTACTTCTGCGCCAGGCCCTTATTCAACCCAATTTAACTTGGGAGTTGGAAAGTTTCCTGCACATATCCGAAACCCCATACAGCAGCCACGAG
The DNA here is from genome assembly GCA_000934665.2 of Catajapyx aquilonaris. Lineage (NCBI taxonomy): Eukaryota > Metazoa > Arthropoda > Diplura > Dicellurata > Japygidae > Catajapyx > Catajapyx aquilonaris. The sequence goes on from KZ538547.1 coordinate 20,173, forward strand.
AGTGCTGGAATGGTCATGGCAGAAGTAAAAAAAGAAAGAAAAAAGAAAAAAAACTATAGGAAGACTCCAAATGCTGCTTTACTCCTCTGGTTTGAGACCCCCTTTTTCCCTTCCCAATCCTCCTCTAGCAGACCGCCTGTTTGCCAAAAGTCGTAGATCCACTTAACTTTGTTTGCTTCTGGCGAGGCGAGTCGGAAGCGCCTCTTCGCTTTCTCCTTTTACCTCCTAGTACACTCACTACAAAAATTTCAAAAAAGGGGGTTGACCCAACCCCAATTTTTTTTGGGTCCCAAAAAATCCGCATTGAATTTTAGTCCCAAACACCATCGGAAGCGACTTTTTCATTCGGCTGCTCCTCGATGGGTTTTCAGCCATCCAATTGGACCGTGCTCGACCGTGTGTGTATGTGTGTGTCAAAGAGCCAGCCGCGTTCACACTTTGCTTGCCGGTCATTAACGTGTCCTGTGCCCTGGGTCCCCAGTCCCATTTCCGACTCCAGGATGGTCCCAGAGGACTGTCCTGGGACCAGGAGAGGCCAACACAGGCTGAGAGACAGGGGGGGTGTTGCCAAGGCGACCGGAACACGGTTAGGAATGAAATCATAATGACGTAATAAGGGGCCACTGTGGGTTGGTAGTCATGGCGACCCCCGCGGATTTACGACTGGTGTGGTGGCCAGGAGGCGCTGATGTTTGTCTAATTATTTCGAGGTTTCTGCCAGAATCGGACAGAATTATGGCTTGTTTGGGGGTTCCATGTTGATTTTAAAAGGAACCATAATTTGTAATTGGCAGGAATATTTTGAGCAAAAATTCTTCTGCGTCCACAACTGTCGCGTACATCCCCCTCGAGTCCTCCTGGCGATTGATTAATGCTGTATTATTGCTGCCCTTGTTAGTTCAAAATCCCCAACTGGAAGACTTGTGCGCATACACTCAGGAAGAGAGGGGAGAGCTGAGGACCTAATCGATGGGGATATAATCATCTCCCACTAAACTCCACCATACGAACTGTAGCGCTTCCTTGCCCAAGAACCCCACCCCAAAAGATCAAAAGGAACCAAAATTGGCCCAGAGGCGCAATTTATTTACTTATTAACTACGATTAACAAGATCGCATCCAATCAAAAATTCAGTATCAAAATAATTGCTTATGGCATACTTCAATTTATGTGGGGTAACAATACGGATTTTAACAATGTAAATATTTATCGGCCGGTGTACAGTACAACCACAGTGTACGGGTGCGCTCACTCTAAAAACCACTCGAATAGTATTGCGAACAAGGTGATTGCCCTCCGCCATGTTGGAGCTGAGACGTTGCTGTTTTGCGCATGCAACAATCAGTGTTTCGATTACTCTGTTGAAGGTATCGCACCCGAAACAATTTTAGTTGCTATTGATAACCACCATCATTTTAAGAGCATAAAAGATATGACATACCTCCAGTTGTGGGTTCAAAATCCCACCCCACAGCTTCCCATTGGGTCCATGTTGCCACTTTTCTGGTTCCGGTGTGTTGTCCCGCAGGTGTTTCCACAGTCCTTTTATCCCTTTCAGAGTGTTGGTTGGTAACCTCGTTCCTCCTCATCCTCCATCGTCATCCTCGTATTTTTCAAGGATTGGGTGTGTGCCTTGGGGACAAACTTTCCGGGGGAGGTCCCTAGTTGTCTTCCTCCGGCTCTTGGCTCTCGGAGGCGCCCACTGCGGCAGCCCGGAGAGCCCCTTTCTCCCGGAACCAATCGATCCGGAGGACTCCAGCCCGCCAGAGTCACCTAGCGAGAGACATGCTCACACCCACACTATTATACATACATACGAGTACACCTTTTTTTTCATATACAGAGAGAGAGATGAGGGGGAGATCAGTTGTATGGTACATGTGTCATATTACTTATGGGCGATTGCATTATGGGAGGTGGTTTCAGTGGTAGAAAGGTGTTGCTGCTTCAATGCTTTCAACTGGCCATTAGCGATCATTTGCCCTAATGCTGGGTTTGCACATACTGAAATTCAGGGTGGAAAATGAGAGTTGGCAAATAGGGAAGTGAGAACAGCCAAGTCCATTAATCGCAGATTGCATGAGAAGGCAAAATAGTTTGTTGAAAGCATCTTTTTTGTTGATCCGTATACTGACATCGTGACTGGACAGCTTGGTGATGTGTTTGTAGGGTTAGAATTTTAAAAATTGGGTAGTTTTTCTTTAGTTGGTGTAAATGCCAGTACAACACGTTTCATTGTCACAATGCTTCTAAAAGCAGACGTTGCTGCGGTATGTTTGCATTTAATTTTAAACAGTTACTGCATATTATAACGAGAATTCGCCACTGTACACACCCCGAATATTTACCTTTGGTCATCTTGTTGCTCTTGAATTAGCTCGGTAAATATAACGTTCTCACATTATTAGCAACTGCGTAGGTACGAGCAAAATGACATATTTTTAAATATTGTGTTCCGGGTGCACCAAGTAGCACATTTTCATTAATATCCAGCACCAATCTCGTGCATTTGTACCCTTTTGCTACAACTAATTCATATTCAGACACATTACCTTTATATGGCGCTCCTTTAATGAATGGCAAAGAAGCCCTCAGTATGAATCAGATATAACTAGACCCCCCCCCCCCCTCCATCTCATCCCCTTTCCTTCCACCGGCCCACAGAACTCCTTCAAGTTTGACCCAATTTGGAGACCAATAATGCACATATCAAATGACGACGTCGACGAATTTAGGTGTAGCATCTTCCAGCAAAAGTTTCGAGACCCGACGATCCGCAGTGCTGCTCTTATCGTACGACTATAGGTTGAAACTCCAGAAAAAACACTAGACGTAAGCCTATATAGCTACGTGCTTGTGCAACAACTCTCAAAAAGTCCTTCAAACGCACCGTAGGTATCGTTGGACAGTGCAGTACATCTCGAGAGGACGGGCTCAGTGATTACTAAGTACGGGGATGTGGTTTAGTTGCTCGGCAACGGGTAGTGAAGTCTTGCTGTGGTTATAGCCTGAAGTTTTATAGACATACCAAGGGAAAAGATGTCCCTATAGGCAACAGACATTGAGCTCGCACAAATTGATGGTAATTAAAATTTTGTGACTGGAATGTTGATTACCTCCTAGAAAGGTTCAACCACTTATCTGCTATAGCGTCAGTACTTTCTGGAAGCAAAAACGTTGTTTTGCCACATGACACAAGAATGTCTTACTGCATATCGGCGTCCTTTAGCCAATTATTGTTTTAGCATTCCTTTTTTCTCAATTGCACATGTAACGTCAAGCCCTCTTTCCTGAGGAACATTATGTTCATGTACATGTGAACCTTTCATCAAGTTTGATATTATCACAATAACTTTCATCTATGCAGTACTGTATACACATTCCATAGCGAATGTGCTCAAATTGCTCCCATTTTCTTTCATAATACAGTATGTGGTTGACCATTGTTGCAACACCATGTCTGCTCCAGGGTAGTTCCAATAGCCATTAAAATTCTAATGAAAATTTAATGCCGCTCCCAAAATTCAAATAAAACTTCTTTCCGCTCCTTTCATATACTACAGTGTAAACAATTACACACGCTATACTGTAACTTCTCCATATATAAAAGAGCAAGGAATAAGTTATACCCAGCGACTTTTCAACCGGATTGCGTTCTCCCGGCACCGTTTCGCATTAATACCTGTCGTGGTCTAGGTCCCGGAAGTGGGCCATAAATTAAAACGTGAACTTCAGCACCTAGTCAGAGTTCATTTTTCCCCCGCCACCCCCTCAATCTGGCGACCAAGTTCCCAAGCAAGCATTTTCATTTGCGCTGATGAATTCTTCCCGAGTTAGTCTGGGCCCCTGTATAAAAAAAAAGAAGCCATTCATCCTTAGTAAAAAGGCCTCAACACAGAGAGAGGACGAGCGCCTGTCAACAACGCCTCCCCCGCTCCCATACCCATATCCCCCCCCCTTTAAAAAAAAAGGTTACCATAGCGACCCCAGGAACAGTGTTCCCAGATGGCGCGAACCTTTCCTTGGGCCGCTCGCGAAAACCTCCAGCCCCCACCTTCCTAACCATAGTCTCAAGATCGATCTTGTGCTAAAAAGGCCTTTCCTAGCTATTCTGTTAGTATAGCACTTGATGTCGCTGCTCTTTCCGATGCATCTGAAAAACTTGGGAGATTGCTGCTGGGAATGGGGCCTCTCTCTAGGGGTGTGTGGGGACCATTAAAATATTTGGGTATCAATTTTGTAGCTGCTGGACCGTACGAAAACGCTTAATTTGACGCCAGCTCCTAATGCAAGGAAAATTTGTATAAATAATTATCTAACACTGGGGGTGTAACAAGTGCTCAAACAGTGTATTGTATAATACACACCCTCGAACAATTTTACAGTAAAAACATGTCTGACAAAAAAGTTTTTCAAATGCTAATACGGGTCACGATTCTTCCTCGGCTTTTCCGCCACATCCGCACCTCCGTCCGCAAGCCCGCACCTTGCTAACCACCTGTTCTTGCATCAGGTTAAAGCACATGGCTATCAGTGCCATGCCCAGCATAAGGTATATGGAGCAGAAGACAAAACTTATCTCGATCGAATCCTTGGAGTGGAAGTTGGATCCAGGCACCAGGTCACCGAACCCTATGGTGCTAAGGCTGATGAAACAAAAGTATGATCCGTCCAGGACGTCCCAGCTGGTCTCCCAAAGTCTGAACATTTCGGCACCGCCGTACACAAACGAAGCCATCAATCCTAGACACAAGGAAATGGGTACTGTCACATTCTGAGTGTCGTCCTCTTCCTCCTCTTCTCCGCCACCTCCTTCACCTTCTTCTACAGTACCTTCTTCCCAAGCTTCCCATACCTGCAACGTACCATTAAAGCACTTTATTTACTGTACTTTCAGCTTATGCAAGCGGAAAGTCCAGCACTCAAGACGGCTCCTACTTTCTTTTGTGAAAAGTCTGACTTGTTTGGGAGCTAGTAAATAGGGTGCAACGTTTTCTGGTGCAGTGCAGCAAAATAATGCCCAGAAAGTTACCTCTCCTGTAGTTGCCTTGTCGCCAACTTCTTTGGCATCAGGCGGTGGCCCCGTTGGGGGAGGCAGACGACGTCGACGCCACCGACATTGACAGCAACGAGCGTACATCCATTTAAAGGAGGTCGCCAAAACGTCACCGACGTTGGACATGTACAGCAAAAAGAGAGGCATCCCAGCGATGCCGTACAGAATCGTCACCACCTTTCCCCAAGCAGTTCTTGGAGTAATGTTGCCATAACCTGCAATGTTTAAATACACGACCATCATCTTTGTCGTCTGTTACTCTACCATAAGCCTTAGCCTGCTCAAAGAAGCTTGTCTTCCTATTGATATATTTTTCCGCTGCTCTGGAGGATTAAGGTTTCGGGAAAAGAAACGGCTGTGGCCTATTTTGTGAGGAAATGTCATACGCCTTGACTTTCCAGGGAAAGAAACATATATTTTAGCCCAGTTACATACCGCTGATTATAATATGCAAATATTTAGCCATGGCCTGTAGTGTTGGGCACAAATTGTGAACTCAAACTCATTAGATTTTTAAGCAACTTCCAGCCGCTAGTAAACAGTTACTCCTGCGTGAAATCAATCCTAACAAGTAACAACCTAGTAAATCTCGTTCCCCCACTACCCGGAAGACCTAATCCGGGCTAATTATTTACTATTGTCAACACTAATCCCAGCTAATTATTTTTCCCCTCTGGCCCGGATGACGTAAGCTGATGATCGAGCCCTCGTTCAGAGACTAAGTATAATTAATTACTTTATAAACCAGTGCAAATCCTCTTAACCTCTCAGGATCGCTAATGCAATCTTATCTCTCTTTTGAGAGAGACTCTAGGAAAAAATAGTTTCTCCCCACAAGCTGTATAGCAGAGACCCTCGCCACAAAGTATGGATTTGCCCCTAGACGAGAGATCTCCCTTTAATGAGGTTCCAGCACTGGATTTCCCAGCCAGGTCCCTCCCCCTAGAGACTATTTATCCACATATCACCATTTCGCGCCAGGTTTACCCAGGGCTAGACTTTGCTATCGAGGACAATCCCTCATATTGTAACTAAGGCTCGTTGCAGCTGGGAAGTGCCAAATTGTACACAAAAAAGCAGCATCTGGGCCATAAAAAGGCTTGGCTCCTATGAGACTCTGGGGAGGAGCTGATAACAAAAAATGTAGTTAACGCCAGAGCAGGGGCAATGCAGTTGCACGCGCCTGTTTCGTCAGGCCTGGTTTTTAAGGTGTGCTTCATATTCAATGTGTTTTAGAATAATGGAGCTGTCGTTGACATTGTGGTCTGTAGGGTGCGGCAGCTGCAGCTTGACGCCCTGATTGTGACAAAGGAGGGGCCAAGTTCAGCTCAGTCGAGGGAAAGCACTCTCAAAATCAGGCGACGGCTATTTTACATTTTTAAAATGAAAAAAAAAACTTTTTTCATTTTAAAAATGTAAAATAATCCAGGGGCAACAAAACAGCTAAGTAAAAGTGAGCGGATAACAAAAATAACAAAATAACAAGAAAGAGGATATTAAATTTACCAATGGTGGTAATGACAGTGAGCGAGTAGAGAAATGCAGCGCTGATTGGCCACGTCCCGTTGGACTCCATGTCACCTTCAATGATGTGATCTTGGGCCTCTTTGACCACAGTGTAGCTATAATTTTTGACCTCCTCCTCAGCCGTTTCAGTCCAATTTTGTTTTTCGAACACATTAACGTCCATTGTTAACTGCCACAGGATGTCGATGACTTGCTGTCTGCGGAGATCCACCCTCCCTTTTGCCAGTCGAGCCTCGTCAGCAGCCTCCCTGGATGCCACGTCTTCTATGGCTTGGAACATGAATGCACCTGCGATGGTGTAGCCGACCACTAGCACACACACGCCCACGTGGCTAAACAGGAAGGCGGTCAGTGCACGGGCACAGTCCTTCAAACGACGCCAGCACAAACGCTCCTCTTCCTCGTCGTCTGAGTACTCTTCTTCCCAGGTCTCCTCTTCTACGTAGTAGGGGTCTCTTCTGTGGGAAGACCGGTCCATCTTCTGTCAACATTAGGTGCAGAGCTTGGTTCAGCTTGGTGGTCTTTTCAGGCCTGAAAGGAAGTTCATGGTGTTGTATAGAGCACAAGTAAGGATGAGTCACTCTAACTCAGTCAATGACCTATCAGAAATATATCCGGCTCAGCGACTCTGTAGAAGGTGCATCTAGCGTTCCAAAACTACAGGAGAAAATCCTTTCACCAATGGAACCGGAACGAAGTACTTCATGTGGAATCCCCGCTTTCAGGAAAATCTCAAACCAACTACTCGTTAGCGACGATGAAGAAATATCCCTAAAGCATGAGAATGTAAGCAATCTACGCATTCCGCAGCCCTCCTTCATTCGGTCATACGATGGAAACCCTCTTACAGTCAAGTCATGACAGAACGAACAAGATGAAAGCATTGTTGCATATTCACATAACAGCAATGCATCTTGAAACAGTCGGTAGGCAGATTGTATCCAAACTTCCAGAATATCTGATTTTGAAACGATTCGGGTGACAACCTGGGGATAGTTTTGCGAACTCTTGTACTGAGGCATATTAAATTCGTATCCAGAATTATTTACGGAAGTAAGATAAAATAATTCTACCAAACTGCCGCTGTATACTGTACAGCTGCACAACAGTCTTTGTGAATATCATGAATACACATGAACTGCACGATGCCGTTCGTTCCGCGCTATTCTTTAAAAATCAGCAAAATATCGTATATCCATCACAGCAGTCAAAAATGAAGACAAACTCAGGTATACACGACAGCTTAAGAAAAATTGCTTGCTCTAGCACTGTCACCACTTTGAGATGCCACTGCACTTGTAATATTGGTTGATTTATTGCTATTCTACCCCACTTGGAAGGGGCGGCCGCAATATAACACAATCCCCAACCTTCTTCGCTTCTTTGCACAATACTCTACAGTATCACTAGACAGCCCATAATAACACAGTGTCACAATAAAATACTGTAATCGCAAGACAACCGCCTTTTCTCCTTAAAAAAATCCAACACCCAGGCAACTAGGCCACATTTGGCCCGCCTCTCAAGTCCCCAGCCCAATTATTCCCCACCCCTCAACTTCTCAAACGCATCTATTGCAAAATGCAGCAAGAGAGACGTCAAGGGTGCTGGGTCGTGCATGTGGGAAGAGGCAACTCTATGGATGTGGCCCTGTAAAAGCCCATTTGCGGGCGCATTAGAGAGGAAAAGCCTTGGCGGCCATATCTTTTTTTGCACCCCCTTTTTCTCCCCCTTTTTCTCCCCCTTTTTCACCCCCTTTTGCCAGCATCTCTCCCTTTTGCAGTGTGATAGGTCGAGGAAGGAGGCAGCGCAATCCTTCTCAATTCCTCCGGACTTACCCGGAAAATCCTTGCAGCTGTGGTTGAGGCCTGGAAGAAAACATAACCGTTCTGGCAGCGAGTGTATATAGTGTGTGCTGCGTAGGAGGGATAGGCCCAAGTTGGAAAGTCTTTGGCAAGCGATGGTGGGAATGGGGCCTCCCCATGTAAGAGGCGGAAATTGAAGCGGACCCCTCGGCCATCACATCTGGCTCTATGTTCTCGCTTGGGTTCAATGGTCCAGATCAACCCAACTGCTTCTCTCCAGCCTCTATTCACGTCCAAAACTTTGTCCAGATGGAAAATAGTGTACCTCGTTACCGTTTCGACCCCCTCCAAAATGGGGATCTTTACCGCCCTGAAATTTCTCTTTTGTCACCTCAACTCGGCATTTTACAATGTCGTCGGTATGGCCATAGCACGGCGGGGGTTTATATGGGTCCCCAAAATTTTCATCAAAACGCGTTCAGGAGATTCCCTGGAATATTCCAGCATTTAATTTGTATACGCTTCTTTCTGCTGTACGCCATTAAAATGACCAACGACCAAATGCTTAATATCTCCAAAGGCTTACTCGTGACCTACTGCTTCCAACACTGAGCGAACCTGCAACGCCAAAACACATCTAAAAGCACGTCCTCAGGCCCAGTTTACACGGAAAATTTTGACCGTGTAATTCCACTTAGAGCCACTGCCAGTCCTACAAAAAAAAAATCCCGAATTTTCCCTGAAATTAACGAGCGATTAAAGAGCACGTGAGAGTACTCATATCCGGAGCGTCACACGTTTGAACGAATTTCCTATTGCCCGGCATAGCGGAGCATGCTTTATCGGCGCAGAGGTCCCAAGTGGCTTTTAAGAGGGTGAAAATGAAGAGTTAATCGTATGAATCAAGTAGGGTGTGTGTGAGTGTATTTGCGAGTTTCTAGACCAGCAGCGTGCAGAGAGGCGCAGAAGGCCTGGAGCCTGATTAATAATGGAAGTCTTCGGATCGATGCCCGTCTCCTGTCGACCAAAGACTCCGCTCCAGAACAGAAGGCTCGCAAGTGCCCAAGAAAAAGGCCAGCTAGCCACTAGGAAATTGCATTTTTTGGGGAAAAAAAGGTTCTCTCTACTACTGCCACGGTTTTCATTTCGTTCCTGCACCACTCGGTTGCGCAAAACTCATGGAGAACAAAGAACAGTCACGTCATATGCGTGCAGGTAAATTCTGTACAAGTAACTTATATGCTCTTGACCGTGTATATTTATAATAAGGGTCCAATCGGAAGCTTCTTCCGATTGGACCCCAAGCGCCTGCGCAATGAGGAGAAGTAGCGCCTCTGGTGGATGGGAGGAGGAACTAGTTTGTTCACAGTAACAAGTACAGTCTCCCTCCATCGTTTTCATACGAGTAAACAAGAAAACACTACCTGCATCATATTTGCTATCCCAAAAAATTTCGCTCCACGTGCCAGGACTCAACAAGGGCTGTCACTCTTTTCCCTGGAAGCAGACTTCATAAATATTTTGTGCTTGTTACGTTGGTGGCATACCCTTCCAAGGCTTGCCCCATCTCAGATGATAACAAGAGGCGAACTTAAACCTGTCACCTTAACTTATCGTTTTACGAGGGCGATTCCATCCCTCCATTGTTGGCCATTGTTTCCATAATAACCAGAGCCCTCTTTCCGAAGAGAAGGGGGGGAAAAATGGCTTCGGGGTGCAGGCCTTCTTATCGCTTATTATTCATCACCACTCGCGCCTCTTATCGCTTTCCTTTATGTTCCCGGAACGGCTCCGGAGGAGCCAAGGAGGAAGGAAGCGCTCTGATTGGTTCCGTGTGGTTGGTAGCTGGTAGCCATGGAAGAAAAAAAAAAATTGGCCGAAAAAACTCCCTGCTCTTTGGCACTTATTTCTAATTAACCTGCCAGAGTGATGTGGGCTTAACCTTTTTTCCACCCCCGCTATTTCGCTCACGGGTACTGCTATTTAAATTCGCGTTTAGCACAATCACTTGGCTGATTAGTTCATTTGAATCCTGGATGCATGCATGTGACACCGCACATATGGGGACTCATGAATGCATGCAGAGTGTCGCGCCAACTCTCAAACACGTTGTTGATATTAATGGGCTTTTTTTTCTGTCTTTTCAATGTTTAGGACGGATATACACGGCTCGTGACATCTCAAACTCACTTTGTGCCCAATGACCGTTTTTTTTTGTTTTTTTTTGAAAAGTCGGTTTAGCACCGAAGCCAGGAGAAACTCAGAAAACAAAGTGCGAGTTTTAGGAACAAATGAAAATCGGTTCGTGTTTTAGAACATGCATTGTTCCGAAATTGGTATTAGCGGCGAGTGTGCTGGGGGACCCTGGTGATGACCTTTCTACGTGACCTTTTCGTCCGTCCCGGCGGACCTGCCGCATGAAAGAGACAATAAATTCCTGTGCTTTTCCGCTTGCTTTGACTGCTAATCTAGTTGAAGATGGGCATATAGTATGGCATATACCGGCTGGTCCTCGCTAATATCGCCTTGTAAAGATAATTGTGAATCTATAGGCTATAGCACTCTAGGTTAACTCTAGCTCTGACAAAAGCATTTCAGCTTCTCTCTTGGCTGAAATGTTGCCGCCCAACAAGAGAGAATACTCCCAACAATATTTGCACATATGCAGCACAGAGGCATGAATAATGCAGTGAAGTGTATATAGGTATACATTTTACGCAGTCTCTTTGGAGAAAAGTGGCATTATGAAATTTTATTACTGCCCTTCTATGCACACGAGATGAGATGTCCTCTCAATTACTGCATGAATACGTATGTTGGTTTATTACCAGAGAAATTCATTTGGAGCAAAATAATGTGTTTCAACTTCAGTAATTGCACTACTGCACTAGGAAATGCATTCTCGCAAAGTGCAGGCAATTTCAGTATAAGTGATGAGCCTACTTTTGGGGTGTGAAAACAGACGCAACATCGCACAGATGAACTATTCACGGACTAGCAACTTATGCATGTACATAAGAGAATCGGAGTATAAATAGCAGCTTATCAATGGCCTCTCATCTAGTGACACTTTTCACACACTTGGCAATTCATATAGCCCCTGTGTCTTTAAAAATAACTTTTTGTGTACGCCATCCGGCAACACAGACAGCCCATCACACATTCTTCCCATGGCTTACTACCTTGCAAGCAATTACACCCTGGTAATTAATTACGCGCGAGGGTCATCCCAAAAACCTGGCCGAACTCCAGCACACACCTATACACATATGTATGCATAGCCAAAGCATTGCAAATGGAGTGCTTTCGCCAAGGGAGGATTTAGTACACGCGCTGTTGCCATTTCCAATAGACATCCCCTCCTTTCTCCCAGCTTCCTCCTCCAATAAGGCGATAAAGGATATAATATCCAACACGAGCTCGTCGCGCAGAAAATGAAGCAAGAGAAGGGGTACCAACGTTACACCCTCAGCACCACCTTCCTCGTTGTCATGACGACATTAATTAAGCCTCTCTCTTTACGCCTTTTCGCCATCCACCCTCAGGTTGCTCAGCAACGCAGCGGTTCCTTACACCCCCCTCCCCCTCCAAATGAAATCCTATCGCATAGTTATAGCCAGATTTGGCACAACATGTCTTTTAATGGGGATACTTATAGCCCGTGCATCTGACAAACGCAAACCAGTCAGAAATATTAGCCATTCGGAAATAAATGTTGACTGGCAAGCTAATCATGAATTAATAATAAATCACGCCACATTTATTGTGCGGCTTCCAATGGCAGCCCCCGGCTGCTATCGTCGACATCATTCACCGAGCGGCTATCGGCCACTGCTGTCACTGCACCGGTTTGATTGTGCTGCCAAAAGTCCTTGCACAATAATCCGCACTGTGAATACACACACCCCCGACTTCCTATACCCTGACATTGATTAACTGACAGAGGATGCAAAGCCATACGTCACTGGACACCCTCTGTGGATTTTTCCAGTGCCGACCAGTAATTCAACACTTTAGATCAAGGGCTCGTAGGAACTTTTTCGAGATCGTTCTATACTGGAAAAAAAAATAGATAGGACAATAGATATGAACGCGGCCTGACTTTTCCACATGATGAGACTGGTTAATTAGTGGCGAAATCAACCGGTTAGAACTAACTAAGCACTGAAATGGTACCAGGACCAATCGATATTGGCCCCACAGTATATTTAACATTTTTCAGGAGGATCCAGCCTTGTGCAATATTTAGGAGCGACCTCAAGCCCTTCGGTTGCAAACGTTCAGCCAAGCCGACGTGAGATGTGTAATTATTGCATCTGGAAGCCTCCCCAGCATTAAAAGAGATTGGGAATTCCAGCCAATCGTTTTTTTTTCTTTAGAAACAAGACTCTGCCAATGGGTAAATCGAATCTGGAGCCATTTGAGCCACCCCCTACTCTTCCTTGAACAGCCTTGCCATCCAATGTTCCCTCGACCTTCCAGTCCCCCTCACAACTTGCAAGACTCCTCCAGGCCCAGGGGCCAATTTCCGCTTCCGGACCTTCACCTCTCCACTTCCGCCACTAAATCGAAAAATTACTATAAAAAAAAGAAAAAAAAGAAGGAAGGGGGAAGGCAAATCCAAAACAAGCAATTTCCTTTGGCGACGGTCCCCAAGGAGATTAGGACACTCTGCGGGAGTCAAATGGCTCCATCCGCCACACCCTTTGCCTGGCGCTCTCCAGCATTATTCAAATTCAAAAATGTGTTAGCCAAGATCACCTCTTTCTTGACATCGTTCCTGGTCTGGGGTACAACAACAGAACAGGCGGTGCTCACCTACGCGTCCATATTGCCTGAACAAGTTTGTTCTCTCCATTAGAACCATCTGGTTCAAACACAGCCAGAAGCAACTCAATTGCTCGTAAGCGAAACAGCACTTTTTCGAAAAAGAAACAGTACTGTATATGCCGGTACATAATTTTTAAAATGCTAATAGTCTTCAGGCGAATACATTTTCTAAACTACCAACCCAGAGGTTCTTCACGATGTTATAGCCGCGCATGAAAGGTTGCGTGCAATGCAGGATAACTCGCAAGCAGTAAAAATTGGACTCCGACACTTGTGCAGAATGGGTCTTTGGAGGTGAGGAAAGTCGCCCAGGGGTGCCATTGGGTCCAAGAGGAGGTTGAGGAAGAAAGAGATTTACGTCCAGAGTCTTCCTCGCCCGCCCCCTATCTCCTTCCTGTGGTTGGGATTAGCGGGCCAAGAGTTACGGCGCCATATTTCAGCCCTCAGGGTTAGCGGCACAAGTGGGTTGGGGGCCTCTAGATAAGACCGAACCGACTTGCTACTCTCTACCACGACCTATCCGACTCGCACTCCACCGCCATTTTCTTTCAGTCTACACGCCCCTTTGATTTCTTCCGAATGATAAACGACCATCGGCAGAGAGTGAGTTATCCAAGCCATCGACAGTGACCTTTCGCAACAATTGCTCTAGTATGAGCCAGTTGATATTTAATCGAGCGGACAGATGGCGCTATCAGACTTTAGTGTGAGGATGACCAGGTGCGCTCAGTTTGTTTTGTACACAGATGCGAGTCACTATCTTGATCTTGTCCTTCACCTCCGATGCATTTTGTCGACTGCTGAACCTCGTCTGCATTCCGATACCTAAGAGAGCCGGCACGTATGAATGGCCGTGCACGTGGGCCAAGGTTGCCAGATGGGCACAACCATAACCTCCATTCTCGCACCCGATAACACCCGTAACTGATATCCCCTCTTTGCTCACATTTAAAAATAAATAAAAAGTTCCTGAGCACTCACCCCCAGTTGGTCCTTGCCTGGAGAAGCTCTGACGTCAGAGGTATGGCTGCTCCACCTTCATAGGCCCTTTCTCGAGTAAGAATCCATCTCGTATGTGTATGGGACGGGGGTTGACCGACTGTCTGCACACCCCCATTCTCTCCCCTGTTCCCTCCCACACACAACACCACACACACAAACACACACGCTTCCTAGGGAATACCAAAATAAAGCCCTCCCGGTCCTCAGCGTCTAATTTTGGACAGCCAGCGGTAGTTAAGAGTTGTAAGAGTAAGTTGAGGAACAGGAGGAATTGGGTTAAAGTGGATTGTCTTCCACTATTTTTTTTCTGCTTTGGCCTGAAGAGAAGGAATTGACCGCCCACCTCTCTCCACTTGAGACTTTTAGAGAGGAGTTCGGGAGATGGGGAAGGAATAAAGTGAGGCTTCTTCCGGCCTGCTGGATAATCAATCCTCTCCTCTTTCTCTGCCCCTTTTCCACTTGGCAACGTTCCTTCGAATTTTTTCCATTTCGAGTGTGGCAACAAGGGGCAATTTCTGGCCGGCGGCCTGGCCTGGAAATACGGAGACGTTTAGGGGAGGACGACGACCGGCCTACTGGCTTGTTTCCAATCCACAATGTCACCAAAATGTCTCGCGCCAGTCGGCTTGTCAATCACACGTGTATGGTGCACGTCACTTGTCCTTTAACACTGTGCCGGCCGTGGGAGTTTACGCAGATTTAGGGCACCAAAATGGCGTTTGAACGACGTCGTCAAGTCATTCAAAAGCCATTTGAATAAGTGGTACCCAAACATACCGCTGGCGCCGCCACTGGTGGTCACTCGTCCGCATGCGGCGCCAGTGGTGCATCGGTCCTTCTTACTAAATGCTTATCGGCATGTCCAGGTCCATGGAGGGTTCAGTCCTCTTCGTCGTCGCCTCCTCCTCCCTCGCTTTTGATGATGCCCAGCCTGCGAGCAATTCCTTTCACACTGCTGATCACCTCTTCTTGGACCAAGTTGAAACTCATGGCCAAAAGAGCGATGCCAAAGAGCAGGTAGAGGGAGCAAAACGCGATGCTCATCTCTTCGGTGTCTGCTCCCTTCCTCGCTGGGACCAAATCTCCGAATCTGAGGAGTAAAAGCAATACGTGTACCCTTGACAGTGTGAGTGACGTTTCCAGAAATACTTGCCCAATGGTTGTCAGCGTGATGAAACAAAAATATGCGGAATCCAAATAGTCCCATTTCTCCCAAGTGACGAATAACCAGGCGCCACCCAGGATGTAAGCCAGCACCAGAAACACGCATAACCAGATGGGCACAGGCCGATTTCTAGAAAGAATATTTAGCTATAATATAAGGTTCTTCAACGTTGGTCATGTCTTATTCCCACTGCTGAACAATTGACAGTTTATACTACTGGAGCTGACAATTTACGCCTTACTTCTCATGCTCGCCCTCCTCATCATCTTCATCTTCAACGTCGTCGATCACCTCTGGATACTCCGGGTACTCGTCACCCGCATCCCCTTCCCTATCCAGAAGCTCCTTGTCCCGGTAGTTGAACCTTCCCCTGGCAGAGATCGGAGTTTGCGGTGCCGACACAGACACACTGTCGGAACCCCCACGTGGTCCGCCCCCGACACTCTCTGGGTCCCTCCCTCCAGGTCCTTGCCCTCGCTTACGGTGAGGGTACGAGTGTCGATGAGCAATGGGCTGGACTTGCCCAGCACTACTGCTTTGTTGTCGCGTCAATGTCCCGGCGCTACCACCCCCTCCCGGAGGTTGCAAGGGGAGTCGAAGCTCATCCGGATTCACGACGTACTTGTTAGAAATCACCGGAACCTGCGGAACGACATTTGTGAGGGTACACCCAGGATTCGTCGCGGGTAATATGAGATGTGTGACGTAGTACCTTGGCAGCATCAGAGGAACTCCGCATGGGTGCAGCGTCTGGGGTCTTGGACCTCTGCGACGACCGCTTCGAATTACCCAACCCGGACGTGCCACTCCAGTCTGCTTCTTCAATGTACCTGCTAAATAAACCCGACATACATACGATAACAAAACAGCGGCAGTATGGTTGGTGATGTGAAATCTACTTATTGTCTGGATCCGACGACGATCTGGAAATGGCCGAATCAGAAACGGCCGAGTCCGCCGATCGCTGGGAATGTCGCTGCGATCGCCGAAAGGAAGCCGTTCTTGCCCGGCCGGAAGCGCTCGGGTACCGGTTACTGCAAGTGGTCAACTTATTATGGCTTAGGTGTTTTTCATCCAAGATAATCTCCGTTTCAGACAATAACATTTCATGTGTGAAATCAGGTCTTTGTAAAATAATATGGGCGTGCAGTACCTTGATCGAGTCCTGGATCGCCTAGAGCGCCGTCGAGGCTTGCGGGTACAAAAGTAGCAACATATCTTCCAGTAGAAAAATCGAAATGAATGCGCCATAGCATCTCCAATGTTGGACAAGCAGAGAAGCATCAGCGGGATGCCCAGAATGGCATAGATTATAGTCACGATCTTGCCCCATGGAGTTTTTGGAGCAATGTGGCCGTAGCCTACGAGAAAAATAGAAAAATGAATAGTTATTACATCATGAAAAAAAGGATCGTTGCAGTATAATTACTAATCCATCTATCAGAACATTAATGTGCTCAATTAATTCATATTATTCATAAAAATATTACCGTAAAACCAAGAGCTACTGGTAAAACTTATAAAACTCATGCACTGAAGTCACTCTGCCTATTCCCAAGGTTTATAGTCAGTGGAGTCGTGGAGCTCATAACTTTTCACTACCGGTATGCTCATTCCTATCCGTATCATACAAGCTTCAGCATCCACGTAAATATCTGCATATAGCTTGTCAATAATTCGTTGGAAAGAAATGCGTCACGTACAGTTCCACGTGATTTGGGCGAATAATATCCACTTGTACATTTTCCAACAATCACCATCAAACGATTAGCCTACCGTACTTGATAGCATATAAGACGCACCCCCCATTTCAACAGATCATATTTAGTTTAAAAAAGTTCTTATAGTATTTTCGCATAAAAGACGCAGGGGGATTTTTTGAGCCATTTTGGAGGGGAAAAGTGCTTCTTATATAATATGCCGTCACATATGGTATTTGCAGAATATCCTTATTCATGAGCAGGCAGTTCTTATGATAAGCTTTTTTTTTTCATTTCACTCATTCAATACCATCTGCAATTGACAAAGGATCATGAATATAGAGAAGTTGTTATGCCTCTTTAGAAGCTATATTGCGCAATGCATCTGCATCGACTATGGCTATATTATGAGAACGCATATTGCGAAAATATGTCTCAGAAGAATAGTATACGTATGCTTGTGTACAGTACTTGAGACTTCATCGGGGACTGCTGCAAGCACTCGGTACACTCATATCTGAGTGGATCATGAAGTACATCGTGTTATTCTTCCTGGGGCTGGCCGTGCTGGCCCAGGGGCAGACCCCGCAGTTATCCCCGTCTGTGAACTGTTTCATTCATCGGATATTGAAGTTATTGGTGAGGAGATTTTGTATGTGTATGACAGATGTCGACCTAACACAAGATTCCTTCATTGCCCCGTACAGGGTCTACGCCAAGACGAGTGGATGACTGCAAAGGCTGTCCTAGTGGCCGGGAGTGACCCCAATGTGAACGGAACTACAACTATCACCCTGCGACAACGGTGCACCGGAGGACCCGTGCTGGTGGAAGGCCGCATTACTGGACTAACTCCTGGAGACCACGGTTTCCATATCCACGAGAAGGGTGCCACTAGCAACGGATGCCTGGACGCCGGACCACACTTCAATCCCTATAATGTATATCTCCACATCAACAACAAGTATTCAATCACAGGGTGCTAACACTCTCCAAAACGCCCTTTTCAGCGCACTCACGGTTCTCCAACAGACCAGAATCGACATGCTGGAGACTTGGGCAACATCGCAGCCGATAACAATGGAGTGGCCAATTTCAGGCGCTGGGATTATCAAATCACTCTGATTCCAGACCAAATCAACACCGTCCGTGAGCGCACCTGCGTGGTACATGAAAAGCCCGATGACCTGGGTAGCGGGGGCAACGAAGAGAGTCTCAAAACAGGAAATGCCGGGAAACGATGGGCCTGCGGAATCATCCACGTAACCCACGAATGTTGTAATTAGCATCTTGCTTTCAAAGTCACATGATTCTAATACATTGCTTTATGTCGTGAGATTGCATTATGAAGTACACTGTATATGCATTTTGAAAAATAAAGGCACACTTTCTTCATTTTTCTCTCGTTTCTCTCTCCGTTTGTCACGCCTTTGGCGTCTTCTAATAACAAGATAGCCATATAGTTGCTTTGGCTACTTCCTAATAAACCAAACCAAACCAGAAAATACATATGCGCCAGCTTGTTCGAGTTGCGGTGTATGAGGAAAAATTATTTCCCAAGTAAAAAGCGTAATGTAGCCTGTGGCAGTAATTCATATGTAACATGACCGAAAACTTATCGTTGCAGTATAAACCTTATTATTAACCCATCAAGCAGAAATGCGCGCAATTAGTTCATGTGACTTAACTTATACCAATCTGACCGTGAAGCTAATAAAAGCTCATGCACTGAAGTCACTCGACCAATTCTCAAGGTTTATAGTCACGCACTCGTGGCGCTCATAACTTTTCACTATACCGGTAGACTCATTCTTATCCGCGCAGATTCATCCACGTGAATGTCTGCATAGCTTGTCAATAATTCGTTGGAAAGAAACGTACAGTTCCACATAAAAAGGGCGAATAATCTAGATATACTCCAACAATCACCATCAAACAAATACTACGGTAGTATATTTGGAAAATAATCTCATGCAAAAGAGGACTATTTTGCCTGAGGGTGTTCCAAATAATATTATATAGGTCGCTTTAGATATAAGTTACTTGTAGGAAATTTCACTCGAGGTAGTTATTTTTTGTGTAGCTTGTTGCTCCCCAATCAAAGTGCCCTATAACTCTATAAGAAAAAATAGAAACTGATGCATTCCACCAAGTGGGAATAATTGGGTACTTGGATGGGGCCGCCCTGAACAAACTTAGACAAAAATAATTCCTCGAGCTATATTATCGGATAACTAATCATGACCCTATGGAACACCCTGTATATATGCAGACAGGACTTATGTTTAGAATATTATTTGTTGTCACTCCCTCAACGCCGTCTGCAACTGCTAACGGATCATTAAAGTAAGAGCATTGAAGTTGAAATAGCCTTCAGTCCTTTACAAACTGTACTGCGCAATGCATCTGCATCGACGTATATCTATGACGCAGTAAATACATGTAAATAATAAATAAATATATTGCAGTAGACTGTTACACTTATGTTTGGATTATCGTAGTACAATACAAAAGTGGATGTTTCCTGCGCATCACAGGAGGCCCTTCAAAATACCGGTAGTTACACAACGTACTGTACATTTCAGGCTTTTGAATATGATACAGTACGAACCATAACAATGTTGACATATGTCACAATTATATCACTTTTATTACACAACATAGGTTTCAAAAATACGCCCAATTTAAAACTTCGTGCATGCGTGCACCTGATCACGCCACATGAAATGGATATTTACCAAAACTACTGTCATGGTCGAGAGAGAAGGTCAGTAGTTAGCGAAGGTCGAGCCCCAATCTACTCTCGCACTGCAGCTTTTTCCTGCACTAAAAATACTAAAAATAACAACAACACTCTGCAATAACCCCATTTTTCGCCATAGTGCAATCGGAATTCACGACGCGACTGGCCCCCTATCTCCACGTCCCGAAATTGTTGTCATTGTTCTGCTCGCTTGTTTTCGACCTAATGGTGTGCAACATGTAGTAATCGGGACCATCAGCAGTTCTGTGACGCCAGCCAAGAATGCAAACAACTTTCTAGCAAGAAAAGCGCGGTTGCCATCATCGGAAGAGAATCGCTATCAGTGGATGAGGACAGTGTCTGTTGCATAATGAACTATGGCAACCTAGTGAGTGAAAGGTGTGACTAATCACTTGATGCTTCCTCGGGGCCGGTTGTAGGTACTCGGTACAGTCGCAAAGGAGTGGATCATGAAGTGCATCGTATTGTTTTTCCTGGGGCTGGCAGTGCTGGCCCAGGGGCAGATCCCTCAGCGCCCACACTATGTGTATAGTGGCCCTCAGCAGGTATTTTACTTTCTGGTGAGGGGATTTCTTATTTGCATGCTCGGGTGTTGTAGTCTTATGTCCTTATAGACTTTGTGGAGGTTGGAGTTGACGTCATGAGTGTAGCCGCACCTACAAGGGTCACCTCTGGGCGACATAATTATTGCATTGTGTCAGCACCTTAGAGCTTGCATCTGGTGAATATGGTCAAGCAATGGCTGCTAAACCAGTTGACTTGGTGCATAGCAATTTGCGACGTAAATTACGAGCATGCATTTTCTAATGCGTTTCTACCTCTGTGTCGTCGAATCCTTCATCAAATCGGTCTCATTACAGGGTCCACGCCAAGACGAGTGGGTGACCGCAGAGACCGTCCTGGTGGCCGGGAGTGACCCCAATGTGCAAGGAAGAATCACCCTGCGTCAGTTGCGAGCAGGAGGACCCGTGTACCTGTCAGCCCACATTACCGGACTAAGTCCAGGCCAGCACGGTTTCCATGTCCACGAGAAGGGAGACACCGGTGACGGCTGTGTAGCCGCCGGACCACATTTCAATCCTCATAAGGTTAATCCCCACCTCGACAACAATTATTCAGCC
Organism: Catajapyx aquilonaris; assembly: GCA_000934665.2. Lineage (NCBI taxonomy): Eukaryota > Metazoa > Arthropoda > Diplura > Dicellurata > Japygidae > Catajapyx > Catajapyx aquilonaris. The sequence goes on from KZ538547.1 coordinate 41,144, forward strand.
ACAGGTTGCTAATACTCTCCAAAACTCTCTTTTCAGCGAAACCACGGTGCCCCAACAGACCAGCACCGCCATGCTGGAGACTTGGGCAACATCCAGGCCGATTACAAGGGAGAAGCCTCTTTCAGGCTGCAGGATGTTTACATCAGTCTCCTCGAAGGCGAAACCAACGTCGTTGGGCGCGCCTTCGTGGTGCATGAAAAGCCTGATGACCTGGGTCGCGGGGGCAACGACGAGAGTCTCAAAACAGGAAACGCCGGGAAACGATTGGCCTGCGGGATCATTTCCCTAACCCGATAATGGCCTTCACTTTGTCGTAATCAGCCTCTTGCTTTACAATTCAGATGATGCTATGAATTGTTATCCAATTGACTGGAGATGCTTTTCTACCAAAATGAAAACATGACGTCGAAAATTGGGAAATGATGTCCCAACAAAATAATAGTCATGTGCTTTATGTCGTGCAGGTATTATGACGTGCACTGTATGCATTTTGAAAAATAAATTTGGCACTCTACAGCTTTAGCGCCTCCTTTCCCTTGATGAATCTTCCTTGGAGCCAAGTACGTTGTCAGATGTTATGACATCGTTAATGATAGTTTATGATCTTGTCCTTCCATGGTTATTTATGTGTTATGTAGGTCACTGTGCACGCAGTTGGAGCCGGTAGAAGGACTGTCAAATCATCCTGTAATTCTCGGATCCACCTGACCCGTGCCACACATGTCACAACAATGACCCTGATTTTTATAAAACAACAAAGATTCTTAAAAAGCGGGAGGAAGCGTAGTATAGTGACATGCCATGGTTTCCACTTCCACATGAATTCATCGTGTGTGAAATGAGCAGAACAATTATTTTAAAAATAATTAAATAACAGACACCTCTACGCACTTGGCCACAATTGCTATGCCATTCATGTCCTAATGACTGTCCAAAATCCTATCACTCCAGTTCATTAAAAAACTGGACAATTATATAACAGCAATAAACTTTTTATATAACTCTAGAACAATCTGGTTCGGTCAAGAAGCTGCTCACGTACCCTACCAGTCAGATTCGGAGAAAGGGGAAGGTCAAGGCCGTTGGTAGGAGGCAGTCACCTCAACCTTGTCCTCAATTGATCTTGCTACCTACAAATGGGCAAGAATTAAGGGAAATCCCTGAAGGGTGATGGACATGGGGAAGGAGACTCCCAGTTGTTGACCTTCAAGCCCTCTGCAATTTCCACCTAACCGAAAACACTTTTGCGTAATAGGAGGTGAAGAAGTGCATAGCCCAAAAAACCTTGATCGCCTTGTTCCGGTGGCAATGGCCCTAACATCAGGTTAGCTTCATATAACAAACCCCTTTCCCCGCCTCCATCTAAGCATCCCAAGGTTTCCCACCTTCCTCTTCTTGGGATGACCCAATTCTAGCTGCGAGGTCACCTTCTGTCGAGGACCTTTTTAATTCGATGCCTTCGGAGGTGATAAAAAGCCTGCGAAGAAAATTGGTCGCCCAGTGCACCTTGATCCTCCAGGTAAGACAATTCAGCCCTTTTGTGCAAGAACGTGGTGACTATTGTTTGGACATTTCAGAACCATGGAGATCCTTGTGATCATCCTCGTGGCGTCATTGGCATCGGTGTCATTGCCAATGCCTGAGGAGCGCGGCAAGTGGTCGTGGGGTCCGTCACACGGATCATCATACCCGTCACATGGGTCATCATATCCGTCACATGGGTCCTCATACCCGTCGTACCCGTCGTATCCGTCCTACTGTCGCACTCATCACAAGCCCAGTGGCGGTGGCGGCGGCGGATGTATGCCCACATTTTGTCGCTCAGGTGACGAAGACAGCAGTGTCCGGGGTGAAGACGACCGCTTCCATCATCACAAGCCGTCGCCATGTGCCCCTGGCTACTGTCGCACTTTCCACAAGCCCCAGAGCTGTCAACCGACCTTCTACCCGCGGCCACCACGACCACCGCCTCAACACTACCCGCAATACCCCGAGTACCCGCACTATCCTCCTCCTCCACCTCCGCCACCCCACCGGCCAACAGGACACGAGAGGTGCAAGTGTGTCTCCCACTATGATTGTCGTCCGCCAGCATATGAAACCGTAAGTACAACCAGAGTGTCCATCTAACAATACGTGCGTGACACCGATGTCCCTTTCAGGAGCGGTGCTACCGTGGGATAGTTTGCTGCTCTAGAGGTGGAGGTGGAGGAGGATTCTTCGGTTCTTTCCCGTGGTGGAAAAGCGGGGAACAACCCAGGTCAACTGACTCTGACTGATTGCACCACTCTCACTGTGATCTCTGTTTGTCTTATTATTTGCTATAATAAAATCACTCTCTGTTGTCTGTTTATACGTCCGGTATTTCCTTACACTCACCTATGGTGGTGATGACCACGATGGAGTAGAATAGTGCCCCGTGGAATGTCCACTGCACGTTGTCCACATTCTCATCGCCGTCCCACCCTTTCTTGCGCATTGCATCGATGAGTTCGAGCTCGAATTTCGCCAGCTTTTCAGTCGCATTGCCTGACCACTCTTCGCGGTGCAACACCTCCGACTCCTGCATCAGATGCCAAAGCTCCTGGGTCACTTTGTGTCGCACCTTGGCCATGTTGCGCTTCACCTTCAACAAAACAGTGACGTCAAGCATGGTTTTTCCCCATTCCAACACTAATTCCTCACCTCTTTCTCGTGTTCCACTTCCAACTTCTCGAACGCAATACCTCCGATGAGACAATACCCGACGACCAACGACACCAGTCCCACGTGCGAGAACAGGAAGGTGAGGAACTTGCTTCCCAAGTGCAAGCATCGCCTGCACTTGGTGTCATCCTCTCCAATCGGCCTCATCCCATTCACACCTGTGCTCCAGCAAATCTTCTCAAACGCGTACTCACTCTTACAGCACACACACACACTAGGGTGCATACACACACACACGTACCCAGAACAGCCTCGAAATAGAGCAGCGGAAAGGGTGAAGGCCCTCCCACCTTCTTTCCCTGCCCACACACAACCCTTTACTCATTTACAATCCTAGCCTACTACTTTGCTTTGCCAACTTTCATTCACTCTTTATGGCTTCATTATGGCCAACCCAAACCGGGTCTAGGCCCCAAAATATGGGGTTTTTGGAGCTTTTAAAGTGTAAGAACTTCAGTAACCAGTGGGACAATTTGCAGCTTTTAAAGTTGTGTGGACCTTAACATATCCACAAAAGTTCTGGTCTTGTTTGGCAGATAGAATAACAATATGTGCGCCAATTTGAGGTATTCTATAAATACCGTATGCTAAAATCTCCAGACTTACCACAAACATACAGCTTCATATGATTTATACAAGCAGATTAATTCTTAGTAGCATTGTCTCTACCTCACTGACTATAACCGATACCAAAAACCGGCCGTTTTCGCAGATAAGCTCATATCACTAATCATCCCATAGGAGATTAATGCTCCTATCCCGGGATGGGGGGCATGCAAGATTCGCTAGAACGAGACTTGGTTTTATGGCTGCCAAGAGAGCAGTAATAGAAATGGAGGGATGCAGTTTTTTGCGCCATGTGAAGACAATTTCACTGCCATAACACTACATGGCAGCATCAAGGTCGCTCTTCGCCAGCATCCATCTCCAGATTTTTTTGGGGAAGCGAGCTGCCTACTGATTGGCCCCCTATGACTCTGCTTTGAGCTAAAGATAAACCTGGGACCAGTCTCAAAGAGCCTACCCCCCCCGGATTCGCATCGTTTCTTGTAAGTAATTACAAGCGAAATATCCGCATTATCCCAGCAACCAGACTGTATCTCGCTCTCAGATACGCCCCATTTTGCCAACACAGAGACCGCTTTAAAAAAACCTACTGTTAGACTTGAATAGTCAATATTCCACCCTACTGTTTGTGTTTTGAGGCCAGATACCTAGTGTTGAGTTACCGCAATATGTTCTCTAGTCTTGGCACACCCTGACTTGAGTATATACATATCCCACGTGATTCTGGCCTTGTGCCACATTTTACGGATACCACACATCAGTCTCAACAAGTAATTCCTTCTGGCTTCAAATATTGCAAATTGAAACAATTTGAGCACAATGGTCCACAATGGAGCTTCTGCATGTCTGAAAAGCGTTGGGTAAGCTCACCATGATGTGGGTATATGCGGGTACTTCGATCGAGGGAGGGGTAAATAACTCATCGATTACCGGGTGGAAAATGAAGCTACTGTTTAGGGTGAGGAAGAGCCTCCAGGGGATGGGGATTACACACCCACACACACACAGAAGGGCTTCTCACATATCCCGGCATTTCACGTGTTAAGGATCGGGAGAGGAGCCTGATTGAATGGACCTAACGGCGTGCAGACTACCAATTTGTGTCGAGCGAATGTCGTTCTAACTCCTCCAATTCAGATGGTTAGCGTGAATAATGAACGATGGGTTGGCCGTTACGGTGTTTGGCCATAGCTTAAGATGTTAGGGTGGGGGAACTCCATGTTTAGCCTTGCTGCTGCAGACAGGCCAATCAGCACTGGATACCGAAGCGCGACAAATATGTCAGTGTGTGTCGACAAGAGACACAATGTGCCTCTATCGATCATCGTCAGCAGTTGTGGTTGTTTTCAAAAGCGACAAGCCTGTTGCACATAGACTTTACTAATATTGACAAACTACTTTTTTTTTGTTCTTTTGTGGCACAACGGAACATACGTTGAGCAATTACATATGAGTGGGCTTTTTATATAATATTCAGCATAACAATGAATGTTTCGATTCAAACAGTACCCTCATTATCCAAAACAATCCACGCATTTGCAAGCTACTACCGTATTGTATAGCAGGGTTTCTATAATGTACCGGTACCTTCTACAGGACAATGAAGGCCGGTGGGCATATCCTGAGCCACAGAAAAATAGAAAATCATCCCATTGAAACTCCAATAAAGTGTTTATTCTCCAGACCTAAGCCACCTATTTACAACAAGTTTTTCACCGTCTGGCCCGGTTTTACATTGCGCAAACACACAAAACCGTCCACTGTCTATCTCCAGAAAGGTCTGAGCCCACCGCGGTTTTTATGTACTCCGCAGTAGTAGCCTCGGAATCGTCAAAGAGCCATCCCGCCGCACCCTTATGTTCGGCAAATGACCGGGGTGTCCTGCCTTCCGCGATCATCCTCTAAAAATTAGCCTCTTAATGGCGCAGTTAATAAGAAAATGGCAGGGGGTGTCGGAACTCCATCATGGGCCAGAAGGAGGAAGCTCCGAGCCTTCTGAATATATCAAAGTTAACGAATAAGGAAATGTCCATTACTTTGTTTATGCTCCACTTTATTATTTTTAAACGACGCCATTTGTTATTTGACGTCGCCAGGCTCCGCTACAGGGAATTCATGGGGGGG
>KZ538547.1:46552-62830 GCA_000934665.2 Catajapyx aquilonaris
GGGGGGTGCCTCCCCACCGCAGAGTTATTGCCCTCCGCCCAGTTATGAACGCCCCAAAGACTTGGGGGCTTGCATTCCTTCCTTTCCGACTAAATTCCATTTGCTTCTTAAATCCAGCCCATCTGCAGACTCGATGCCAAACACTGTCGCACTAATGGCGTCTGGTGCGTTCGGAGGCGTTCGGGTGCGTTCGGGCATGTTCGGGAGTAACGGCCACCTGTTTGAGGCGCCATCTGCTTATTGAACCGCCAATTACTCCCACGTTGGGCTATCCTGCTGCATCGGTATTCTGCTCGGAAGAATGGCCTGGCTCAATCCCCACTCGAAAAATATCAGGCCTGTCGAAGGGGCTGTGCTCCTTTTGAATACGCGAATCTCACGCCCTTTTGCGCCTGCTGAATGCCCATTTTCTGGCGTGCGGCGAATAGAGAAGGGCGTGGAAAAAGAGGCGGCATTGGCAAGGAGAGGGTTCACAGGGGGTGATATTAAAAACGGCGACAAGCTATTTTCACCGATATGGAGCCCGGCAGGCAATGTTATTTTATTTCGCTTCACTGACGATGGATATATGCTGGCCAGACTCAAAAATAGACGCGAGCAAGGCCTAGGAGGTGGTGAAATAGAACGTAATAAATATTTACCCGGTAAGATAATAGTGGAAGAAAAACATGGTGAATGACTAATGAGCAGACTAATATGTTACGCCACATTATGCCTTCTGGTCTGGCCACCTTGGGTGTTACTTATCCATGACAAAGTATATTAAATGTTAGCTAAGTAACAAGCAACTAGTTATCCAAATGGGTAAGCTACCCAGGGTGACCACACTATGTGCTAAGTGGTTATTACTTATTATTAGCAACAATATTGTTGAAATCATAATCAGGATTTGAACAGGACATGTACAGGGTGAGATTGTCCCGAATGGAAACCCAAACATTCCTCAATAACTTTTTAACTATGGTATACTATGGTTCCCGATGAAAATTGACTTGTACTTACCTTGTATCGTGCCAAACAAGGTCCGACTAAATAATATACCAAAAGTGATCCCCTCCAGCATCCAAGAATTTTTAAATGCGAGTCTGCATCGTGGTCTGCATATTGCCGAAGACTCCTGCAGATGTGGCGGCGGGGATGTGCACCATACGGCCTTCCCATTCTTGACCTGGGCACTTGGGCAGCGTACTAGCACCCTGCTGTAAAGAAGTCATGTGCATGGGCAGTTGCTCTTCATTCAAATTCTGTGAATTTTTATGAGCAGTTTTTGAAAATCTCTCAAAATGAGTAGTTGAAATATACTACTTTTTGAGTGGTACTTGAGGTTTCACAGTGTATAGCCTTTTTTTCGAAACATCCTTATGAAGAGACTCTTGCAGTATTCATCCATCATGCGGCATCCCGAAGCACCAGTGCGAGTATGCAAGTGCAGATTCAAGCAGTCTTTTCATCACTCTAGTACTAATCCTGGGGTCCTCGAAGGGCTGAAGTGGCCTGCAGCAGTTATAACGCAATACATCAGGGTTAATGCCCCGCCGTCATTCCATACGCAATCAGGCGCTGATAGCCTTACATTGCTTCCCTGGCAAGCCCTCGAGCCATCTCTTGGCTCCTTGCACTTGTCATGTGTACAGTACACTACGCTGCATGCGTCCCACTGTGCATGTGCAGCCAGGCCCGGCTTTACATGATGTTACCTTGGCGCCGTCCCAATCATCAGATCACGGATCTGATCCACGGGCCATTTAGGTCGCTTCTGCTTCCGGCCAATGTTTCAACGGCCGTGCCCAATCATGCGGTACATGCTGTCGAGGGCGGTCACGGTACCGCACGTTCCGAAGCCGGTTCCTTCCGAGGAATCGTACGGAGAGCGACAACCAGTGTAGTTCCAGTCTCACTGGGAAGATGTCGCCACCTGCCGACCCCCTCACAAATTGCCAGACCATTTGGAGAAACTTAATTTAGTTTAAAGCAAATGTAGTGCAGAATCTTTTGTGCGCATTTTACCGAGTGGGTGTTAGCCCATGTCCAGTTATCCGTGGTCCAATGCGTACCTGAGTTGGCGCTGCCGGAGAGCAGTGGCGCCGCATGTGCTTGTCGGTGGAGTCGGTTGTTGTCGCCGTGTGTTTCTAGGCCTAGCCGTGCTCAGCCCAGTTTTATTCCGGGTATGTTCATAAGGGCCATTTCCGTGGCCTAAACTGGCCGAGTTGTGAAATTGCTGGAAGTGGTGCACACAGGCTGGGAGGTTTGAGCCCTGCGCACGTTGCTACTTCCTTAATTTGCATGTCAGTGTGGGACATATGGTGTGCAAGACACATAGTGTTGGTCTGCCCTTGTGCAGCCTCCCGGCCATGGAAATTATTCATGTCTAATAAATAACGTGCTGGTACATTACTTAGTCAGAGTTAGTCGCACCTGACAGCATATTCACACACACACAAAAAGTGGCCGTGGTCATGTCATGAAGTATTGAAATTAATAACAGTGTTACTCCCTTTAATTCAAGCAGTTTGCTGAAGTCACCTAGACAGCTTCAGCATGAGTCGCTTCTTTGGAACCGGCTCCGATTCGGAGACTGAGAGCTCGGAGGAAGAGGAGATTAGTAATGTGCCGAGGCAGCAGGCTACTGCTGTTGGTTACGCTGTGAGTAGAGAGCAGTAGAATATAGTAGTTGCAGGGTTGGCTGACACAATGTTGCGTGATTATAGTTCAGCGATGAAGAGGAGGAGGCGAAGCGGGTGGTGCGCTCTGCCCGTGAAAAGCGCTACGAGGAGCTGAAGAACACGATCAGGCAGATACGGAATCACAAGAAAAACCGGGACATGAACAGCATGCTGTCGAGCTTTGAGGTGTTGGTAGCAGCCTACCAGAAGGCCTTGCCAGTTATCCAGAAGGAAGAGAATGGCATCACGCCTCGTTTCTTCGTGCGATGCTTGGTGGAGATGGAGGAGTGTGTTGCAGAGGTGTGGGAGGATCGTGATGGAAGGTATGGATCCAAACGCATTCATACATGCATGTAATGAGGTACCAACAGAGATTAATGTGCAATTCTCCTTACAGGAAAAACATGTCAAAGCAGAACTCCAAGAGTCTGGCCACACTGCGCCAGAAGCTGCGACGTCACAACAAGGAAAACTTTGAAGAGGACATTGCCAAGTTCAAGGAAAATCCTGATTTACCGGATGAGGAAGAGGAAGAGAAGGAAGAAGATTCAGACAGTTCAGCGTCTGAGGCAGATGAGCCATCAGCTTACTTTCGTAAGAAGGGAGATTCTGAAGCTAAGCCAACTGATGCAAAAGCGAAGTTTCTCAAGGTGTGTGACAGCAGTGGTTTATTATCTCCGAGATGAAATGTGGTAGAAGGTGTTCATGAGTTGAAATTGCAGGGTGCCGCTGATGAAGATGATGAGGAAGGGAGCGATGATTCCATTGACTGGGGGCGAGACTCGGAGGATGAGAGTAGCTCTGATGACGATGAGGGCAACTACACCAGCCTTCGGGAGAAATTTTTGAAACGGTGAGTATACAGTGGTTGTCACGGTCCATAAACAAGTGTTAAATTGTGTTGTCACATTTGCAGTACTACAGACAAGGAGGAAGAGGAAAAGAAAAAGAAGGACAAGAAGGATAAGAAGGAGAAATCCCGCAAAGTGCGAAAGGATGAGGAAGAGAAGGAGGGGGAATGGGAGACAGTGAAGGGGGCACCAACCAGTGCTGTAAGTGTCAAGATGTGTCCACATTGTGTTTGCTATCATGGAAGTGTTTATGGGCCAAATCTAACTCATATTTTGTCTTCAGCGGCCGAAGCTGTTCCCAAAAGATGCAGAAATCACGCTTGATGCAGTGATAAAGAAGCTCTCAGAGATCCTGTCTGGACGTGGGAAGAAGGGTACAGATCGACGAGAGCAGATTGAACTGCTTACAGAGCTACAGTCCCTCTCAGACATACACGGACTGGGTGTGGGCATGGGGATAAAGATCCGATTTGCTATTGTGGCCTCGATCTACGACTACAACCCCAAGATAACAGATGCCATGAAGCCAGCCATGTGGGAGAGGCTGATGCAGCGCCTGAATGATCTAATTGATGTGCTGCTGACCACCCCTGACCTGACAATTGGAGAGCATGTGATTGAAGAGAGTGAGGTGCTGGACAAGGCACCTTACAGGATCCGCGGATGTGTGCTGACCTTGATAGAACGCATGGATGAAGAGTTTGTCAAAATCCTGAAGGACTGCGATGCCCATTCAAATGAGTATGTGGAGCGCCTCAAGGATGAGAAGCGTGTGTGTGAGCTGATTGACCGTGTCATGAACTATGTGGAGCGACAGGCCATGCCTTCTGAGGTGTGCCGCATCTATCTTCGCAAGGTGGAACATCTGTACTACAAATTCGACTCGAGGGTCATTGAGCTCAGAGCGGCAAGTTAACCCAAAATATTTTTTCCTGAGCAACACATTTTCTAGCTGCCAAATCTCATTGCACACTTTCCTTGCAGAAAAATGACAAGCTGGAGAAGGGCGACGACAAGGAGGCCAAAGTAAAGGCAGAAACTGTAGAAGAAAAGGAGAAGGTGGACGCTGAGAAAGCTGAAAAGGAGGAGAGTGAGAAGAAGGATGGGGATGCAAGCGCAGAGAAGACTGTCCAGAAGGACGGGGAAACAAGTCTGGAGGTGATGTCTCGATTATGCCACTTCATCTACACCAAGGACTTGACAGACCGACTACGAACAAGAGCCATTCTGTGCCACATCTACCACCACGCCCTCCATGACAACTGGTATGAGGCCAGGGACCTCATGCTTATGTCTCATCTGCAGGACTCAATTCAGCACTCCGATCCGCCTACACAGGTACCATACCTAATATGACGGGGAGGGTGATGTCTAAGCCCCTGAGTTACTGGATTTCATTCTTAACTCGGATGTCTTGCATTACAGATTCTGTACAACCGGACGATGGTACAGCTTGGTCTGTGTGCCTTCCGACATGGGAATATAAAGGATGCTCACAACTGCTTGGCCGACATCATGATGACTGGGAAAGTAAAGGAGCTGCTGGCACAAGGCCTACTGCCACAGATACGAGTAAGAAGAAATGGCTCATAGCAGTTGTCATCATTGTTTAATATCTTGTCTTTCTGCAGCACAAGAATGAACGGAGCATCGAACAGGAAAAGATCGAACGCCAGCGGCAGATCCCATTCCACATGCACATTAACTTGGAACTGCTGGAATGTGTGTATCTGGTATCGGCAATGCTGATTGAGATCCCATACATGGCTGCTCATGAATTTGATGCTCGTCGCCGTCTCATCTCCAAGACCTTCTACCAGCAGCTTAGATCAAGCGAGAGGCAGCCCCTAGTAGGTCCCCCTGAATCAATGCGTGAGCACATAGTTGCTGCCTCCAGAGCAATGCGCAATGGCAACTGGAGGGCCTGTGTTAATTACGTGATCAATGAGAAGATGAATGGGAAGGTGTGGGGCTTGTTCTATCAACCAGACAAGGTCAAGGAGATGCTCAAGAGTAAGATTCAAGAGGAGGCTCTTAGAACATACCTGTTCACCTACTCACATGTCTACGACTGCATCTCAATGATAACCATGTCAGAGATGTTCGAGCTGGAAAAGGCTGTGGTTCATTCCATTATCAGTAAGATGATTATCAATGAGGAGCTCATGGTAAGTACCGCCTTCATTTTGGTTTCATAATCAGGTCAACCTGCTGACACCAGATTTAATGTTTACTATTCAGGCATCCCTGGACGAGCCCTCACAGACGGTGGTGATGCACAGAACAGAACCTACTCGCCTTCAGTCCCTAGCCCTGCAGCTATCTGACAAGGTGGGAACACTGGTTGAATCCAACGACCGTATTCTTGAGCTGAAACAGGGAGCGTTCTTTGGGCGTGGGATGTCTTCTGCCTTCCGAGACAGGCAGCCATTCAACCGACAGGGACAAGACTGGGGGCGTAACAGGCGAGATAACCGTGGTGGAAACTACTAATCGGAAAAATTACGTAATTTGTACGCATCTCCAGCAAGTATTCAATAAAGGACATCCCAATTGATTAGATAACATGTTATATTTCAACTGGAACAGCTGACACGTATTTTATGGGCCCAATGTGGTGGTGGCTGGGCATAACCATGCTTTTCAGCTTCTTCATGCGTGACGAATGGGTTTTGAAGAATCTTCAGGAGCAGCTGGACTTCATCATAGTTGCCCTGATCTGCCTTCTCAATAGCAGACTGGGCCATCCAGTTTCGCAAGACATACCGTGGGTTGGTCTGCACCATTCTTTTCTGAACTTCCTCAATCTTGCCTTCCTTTGCTGCCCTTGCCACATACCAATCTACAAATTTGTTCCACTGCTTGTGATGGGTCAGAGGTGCCAGGGCCCATTCAGTCTTTGGGCATGGCTTTTTCCACATCTCAGGGGTGACTTCAGAAAGTTGTCGAAATGTCATGGTGAAGTCCGTCTTGACCAGTGCCATCATTTCCAGCAGTTCTTCAATCTTCACTAAGTCTCCATCCAAAACTGACTTGAACCCAAGTTTGGCTGCAAATACCTGTGCCCTCTCCCTCTTGTAATGACCATCATACTCCTTTGTCCGGTCGGACAGCTTCTCTTGATTTTCACGGGATATCAGTGGTGCCAGAGCTGCAGCCAAACGCAAAAGGTTAAAGTTGCCAATATCTGGCTGCTGGGAGTAAGCATAACGTCCCCAGTCATCAGAGTGGTTTGGGATAAAATCAGGTTCGTATGTGTCCAAAAATCCGTAAGGCCCGTAATCAATTGATATCGATAAAATTGACATGTTGTCAGTATTCATTACTCCGTGGGCAAACCCAACAGCCTGCCATCGTGCTATCATGGCTGCCGTCTGTCTTATTACTGTTGATAGGAAGTCCAGGTACTTATCATCACCAGATGATTTTATTTCCCTGGAACAAGTTTAAAATACAGTAAAGGCTGGAAAGGAGACTTTTAATGAACATATTAAGTCTTACGGAAAGTGTTCCTTGATGATAAAGTCAGCCAGAGTTTTGAGGGAACCATGCTCGCCGTGCTTTGCCAGAATTTCAAACGATCCAAAACGAAACCAAGATGGGGCCAGCCGAAGCACTACCGTCGCCTTCTCAACAGTGGGATGTCCATCATAAAACTGGTCCCTTCTCACTGGGTCATTGGATGTCACCAGAGTTCCAGCTCTGGAAGTTGGTACCCCTGGCCATGCAAGAGAAAATACGCATTAATCTTTTTGATCCACTTGAACCACGCCAGCAACCCACCTAAATGAAACATTGCCTCTGAGGCTAGGAATTCCCTAACGGACGACCTCAGCACAGCCCTCCCATCTGCGTCCCTGGAATATGGGGTCATCCCAGACCCCTTCAGTTGCAACTCCCACCTCTCCCCATTCTGGTTAATATACTCTCCTAGGAGATGGGCTCTCCCATCCCCCAGCTGGTCGGCCCACATGCCAAACTGATGTCCTCCATACCGATGGGCAAGTGGGGTTGACCCTTCCACGAGACGGTTCCCAACCATCAGCTCAGCAAGAAATTGGGCTTCAGATTCATCAGCAGCCACTCGATCAGGGTCAATGTCAAGTATTTTGGACAGGACATCCGGTGTTACGGCCACCAAGTGAAGCTTTGTTTGTAAAGGGGTAGGGCTCACCTGATGCAAAAAAGTTATGATCAAGTAATGCCCGTAAGTTCAACAACATAACAGATTATCTTTTTATCACCTGTGTGATAACTGTTCAGCCATTTTACCTTTGAAAATATGGCTTGCTTCACATATCGCCTGACAAAATTCTTCTCCTCCGGATCCATGGGCAACTGCTGCAATTTGAAGGAGTTGAACCTGAAATCCTTCACAGAGAGCAACTTGTGTCCTCCACCACCTTTGCCCCCAGATGACGTCCCCGCCTCTGCCCCGCTCATGCTGCAGCGGGCGAGAAATATGCTCCTAGTCGTAGGGCGTGGGCAGGACTGTCCCGCGGCGACCTCTGACCCGAGTGTCGTGCCCACTAGGACGGCAAAAACCCTGAACAAGTGTCCCACTAATCTGTTTCCCATCTCACGACCGCCGCCATCTTCAAACCGCATCCGAATAGCCCATGCCCATTGCACAATTGCAGTAAATGTACAATATTTTACAAATATATTTGCATTTGTACGTTTTATAAATACACATAGCACGATCTAGCTGCAGATAGGTCACAGGTTATGACCTTTGTCAAGCACACACGCTGATTACGTCACATGCAATTCGGACACGGGCTGTGCTGTACACGTTCGATGCCATCAAGTCACTTTTGACCCGTCGGCCTGACCTGCCCGTTAGGTCTATTCCTATGATGGCTTACACCACCGAATATATTAAGGACAAGCTTCTGAAGGAACTGGAGGCCTCCCACGTTGTGAGTCGCACCCTACTTTTGTGTATATTTCTTAACATGAGTTACGTGCCGCCAAGAGTAAATGGTGCCGCTTAATGCTGAGATGCGGCCTTGTGATTGTTGCAAAATGACCATTTTTTGTGCCCCTAAGGCTACCTCCTCTTTTTTGCATCACTTCTCTGGGTCATGACGTGGGTGCTTACCTTGTGGAGGTGGGGGATCCACCAGTGCAGTTTTCCTGCTTGGTGGGATCGCAGTGTATAGACGCATAGGGTGTACTTTTAAGAAAATGGCCCATTTCGAGCTTGTTTCTTGCATTATGGCATAGTTGATTAATGTCGTATGATGAGCTTGTAGTGTGGTTACACTAGGATTAGAATTGGTACTAAGTGCACTTGTTTAGCCAGACTGTGACTAGCCCCTGTTCCATCTCAGATCCACTAAGTAAGCGCAAACCAAAATCCTCTGAACCATGTTGGTGTGGATCCTTGCATCGTGCGCCTGGGGGCTGCTTCTCCGATGGTCTACAGGCCTCTCGTCCTATTCTGGTCAGGGAAGGCCACCTATGTACGGTGACTATGAGGCCCAGCGCCACTGGATGGAGGTCACCATCAACCTGCCTGTTGAAGACTGGTATCGCCAGACGCCAGAGAATGACCTGCAGTACTGGGGATTGGACTACCCCCCCTTGACTGCCTACCACAGTTATGCATGTGGTCTGGTTGCTAAACATATCAATCCTGAGTTCGTGGCATTGAATAAGTCACGTGGATTTGAATCTAAAGAGCACAAGTTTTTCATGCGAGCAAGCGTTTTAGTTGGCGATATATTGCTCTTCTTCCCGCTTCTGGTGTGGTTCTTTAAGATGGCGATGGATCAAAAGAAGAGCCGGTTTTATCTAGGAGAATTAACAGTTAATGATGCTGCCACTGCAATTGGTGTGGCAGCGACCTATCCCGGTTTGATTCTAATAGATTACGGGCATTTCCAGTACAATTCGGTGTCATTAGGGTTAGCGCTAGGTGGTGTAGCAGCATTAGGAAAGGGCATGGAGTCACTGGGATCTTTGCTGTTTGTGATGGCGCTGAACCATAAGCAAATGGAGCTGTATCATGCACTGCCTTTCTTTTGGTATCTGTTTGGGTTGTGCTGCTTTAGGCGCGGAGGATTTAAGAGGCTTGTTAAGGTTGGGGCTACTGTTGTAGTTGCATTTTGGGTCATATGGTTGCCATTTTTGGTGCAGAGCCATGGGGCACTAGATGTGCTGCACCGCCTCTTTCCATTGTACCGAGGCGTGTTCGAGGACAAAGTGGCCAACTTTTGGTGCACATTGAACAATTTCGTGAAGATTCGCAACCTATACAGCCAAAGTGAGATCACACTCATGTGCTTGTTGACCACTGCCCTTCTTTCGCTCCCGTCTTCCTTACACTTGTTCCGAAGACCCACCCTCTCCAACTTCCTCTATTCCCTTCTCAACGTTTCCCTCATCTTCTTCCTTTTTTCATACCAAGTGCATGAAAAGAGCGTCCTTCTCGTTGCACTTCCTGCCTTGCTCCTCTTCCCAAAACATCCAAGGTCTATTTACTGGTTTTTGGCTGTAACTACATTCAGTATGACTCCTTTGCTCTTGAAGGATGGACTGCTGGTCCCAATCATTGCCTTGTCCATCATATTTCATGTGGTTGCCACGGAAGTGATGCAGGACACTGGTAAAGGGAAAGCCAAGGACAAAACAAGCCCATTCATGAAATCAGTAATGAAATATTCACTCAGAGGATGTGTGGCACTGTTTGCTCTCTCCGTCTTCGGCACTCCTCCTGATAAATATCCGGACTTGTACCCTGTCCTTGTGTCGGCCTATTCCTGTGCTCACCTTGTCCCATTTTCAATTTTTTTCCACTGGAAACAGTTTCAAGCTAAATGAGTGCACTGTACCAATTATTGCAGATTAAAAATTAGTTTCATGACGTACAATGTCTTTAATTTGCCTCCTAAAGTTTCTGTAGTGTAGAGTAATGTACGAGTATGTATATGCATGTGTTAAGTATTAGCAACAGCATGTGCAGTAAATACATTAACATAATTCATATAATCTGTACTTTCTTGTCAATTTCTTTTGAAATCAAAAAAGTCAAACCTCTTACACTCCTGCACAAGTTCAGAACCGTAATGCTTAAACTGTTCCGTTAATCTGTATGCAATCAGGTGACAATTATTTACATTGGTAAGGTGGTGTTTCATAACAAGCTCAAGGACATATGGAGTCTAATGCAATTGTAAATTTTCATCTTAAGAGATATTGCTTGACAACAGCACCTTATGCAAGCTAAGTACTTGAATCTTGAATTACTTGAATCATTACTATTAGTCACCATGTTGGATGTTACACTTGATGGGATTCAGTCAGTAAGTATCCACATGTCTCTTCCTGATCAATACAGGAAGTGGAGGACCTCTCAGACGGATGTGGCTCCAAGTTTAGTGTACTGGTGGTCTCGTCCAAGTTTGAGGGAAAGCCCCTGCTGCAGCGACATCGACTGGTGAACTCATCCTTGGCAGTGGAATTGGGCAGCATACACGCTCTGAGCCAGAAAACTCTGACGCCAGAGCAGTGGGCAAACCAGAAGCCATGAGTTTCCAGCCATTTGCCATCTCCTCCCCATCTAAGGTCATCCTCCATGGGGAGCACTCTGTTGTGTATGGCAAAACAGCTGTTGCTGTGTCGGTTGGGTTGCGCTTGCGTGTCACTGTCAGGCGCCACCCAACCGGTGGAGTGACCCTTGACCTGCCTGCCATGTCATTCAAGCGGCACTGGACCAATCTTGGAATCACTTCCCTGCTGAAAGCCAGATCTAACTTGAACTGGTCTGAACCCCAGCCGGCCGATGACTTAATCCAAGCCATACGTGAATTTGTACACAGCGATGAATTGACAGCTCAGCAAGAAATGGCCTTGGTGTCATTCCTGTACTTATATTCGGCCATACTTGGAGAGGCCATACCTATGTGTGTCCGAATAGACTCATGTGTTCCATTTGGAGCTGGCATGGGGAGCTCGGCTGCTTACGCTGTGGCCTTATCGGCAGCCATGCTACACGTGGGCGGACACTGTCAGGGCGATAACCTTCCACGTGACCTCATCTCACGCTGGGCCTTCTGCAGTGAAGGAATAGTCCATGGCACCCCTTCAGGGATAGACAACTCCACTTGCACCATGGGAGGTGCAGTCAGCTTCCGGGCAGGAAAGGCAGAGCCACTTGGAAGCAAGATCCCTGCACTGAAGGTGTTGCTTGTGGATACTGGGGTCAGCAGGAGCACCAAACGACTAGTTGAGCTTGTCCGGGAGAAGCGGGGGAGGCACCCACAGGTTGTGGATGCAGTACTGGATGCAATGGATGCTGTGGCTAAATCAGCACTGGAGGAACTACGCAGCCTGAAGATGGGTGATGCGAACCAGTTTCACTTCTTGGAGGTAACTTTTTTAAGTATTACACAATACATCATCAATGCATTTCCAGCAGATTTGGGCAGATCATGTGACCAATGTGATGCAAAAAATTCCAGGAGCTCGTTGACTTGAACCAGTCTCTGTTGGCAACTCTGGGTGTATCTCATCCGAGCTTGGACCGCATCGTGTCTGTAGCTGCCTCCCATGGTTTTCATGCCAAATTGACTGGTGCTGGTGGAGGGGGACTGGCCTTTGTTCTGCTGGCTCCAGGAGCAGAGCCGGCCACTGCGAAGCTCCTGAAGGACGAGCTGGAATCTGAAGGATTTCGTACTTGGCAGACGGAGCTGGGAGTGGATGGGGTGCGGGTTGAGGATCTGGACATGGGAAGAGCTTGAAGAAATATGAAATTTTGTAGAAAGATAAAATATGTTATTCAACATTGGCCAGTACTGGCACCATTTTATATACACCAGGGATGAGGGGAAAATAATTTAGTACAATTTGTATGGTACTTAAAAATAATATCTTGTAGATGTGGAACATTGTAGCTCTGCACAAACAGTGATACCTTATTATTTCAATCCTTATCTTCTAGCTATGGTATAAACTATAAAGGATGATGATAAAATACTGTTACTGTACATGTAGATTTGCTGGACCACTCAAAATTGTGTTTTGTGTAAAAAATATACTTGTGATTGGGCTAACTTGATTTGGCAACGTGATCGTCTAGTTCTATACAGTCTGCTTACAACTTTGAAGGAACTTGACCGACACATCTCATTGTGATGTTAGCTTTGTCACTTTGCCGCCTTGATAAACCACTGTCCAAGCTACATTCATGTATTCATGCAACTTGCTGTGTGCCCTGGAATGTGAGCAACTGCAGGTGGCCTGTCTAGGTGGCTCATGATGCGTCACAAGCAGAACCTGTCACTACAATGTGGACTTGTGCATTAAGGTATGTGGCTAAACCTTCTCTTATACTGAGACAGAATGTTACACATCTGCAATGTGGTTGGCATTGCTTACAGGTGACAGGCTACTCTGCTCTTCCTCCTCCTCCTCGGCCTTTCTCAGCCATTCAGAAATCTCTTTCTGGTACATTCGCTGCAACAACACGTCTTTGGTGCGAGATCGCCTTCCTTGATAAGCGACCATGCCCTCCTGTTGCAAATCCAGTGCAAATTGCTGCAGTAAATGAACATCGCTTGTGTTGTGATAGCACACATTCAGTTCTTCTTGAGTCAGTTGAACCTCCACACACAGCATCTTTCGCTCTGAAATTTATGGTGCACATAAGATTACAATGTAGCTAACATAAGGCATAACCTTACCTTCTGCTTTCCCCATGGTCCTCTTATATTGTATGCGAAACACAAATGTCTCCAGCACAAAGGCAACGATGATGGTCAGAACCACCATGGTAACAAGGTAAAACAGCATGAAATATAAGCGACTCCACTGAGACGTCACTGCTGCATATGCATCCATAATGATAAACCAGTTGTTTACCACAGTCAGTTCAAAGAGAGTTATAAAGCTGGTGGTTAGGTCACTGAAGGTATTCAAGTAGTAGTAGCCCTGGTATATTGAGGCATTGTCCACCTTGTAAAACTGTTCCACAGTTGTGTTCCTGAAATAAGGCTTATTATGAATGGAACATGACAAAGAAAATGGAAGTCCCTTACACGCAACAGTTTTTCATCTCGTATCCAGAAAACAGCTCCATGCCAACAATGGCAAAGGAGTAATACAAAATCAGCAGCACGACAGCTGCAGCTCCCATCCTCGGCAGTAAAATGAACAGAGTTCCAAAAACATCCCGGTACCGCTTCTTCAGCTTGAAGAAACGCAGCAGTCGAATTGGCCTCAGCAGGGCCATAGTGGCAGAAGAAAAGTTGAGGTATTCCAGAAGTGAGCCGATGGCTGCCCCAATTGTGACCCCAAGATCAAAGACATTCCATCCAGATGCAAAATACTGCACTGGTCCAAGGCCACCCAATTTTAAGGCAGCCTCCACAGCGTACACTGTCAAGTACATGATTATATTGTCAATGAAAAGAAGATTTGAAACAACCAGATGTACCTACATGAAAGGAATACAATCGCATCCCAAGATGTCTGGTGACCTATTTTCAGGCCACTAACATCAAACGTCCTCAGCAAAAGAGCAATAGCATTTGCCAATATAATAGCATCTGGAAAGTTATTATTATTCAATTAAAATTGTATTACATCTTGATCAACACTTCGCATTGTTATTCAATACTTACAGACTGCCCAGTCAAAATACTTCCATGTAACAAGTTTGTATAGGTACCGAGATATCCTGGACCAATGAGGAGGAAGCATCTCATACCAGGGAGTTTCCTGAATGCGTTTTGGACGCCACAGGACAACCAACAAATTGTACACATTTTGAAATTCTGCCAATGTCAACCTCCCTGTCCTGGACACATTTAGAGCTTTGAAGGACAGATACACATCTCTTCTGGCTGTAAAGCAACGATGGATAAGAACCATCCATTCACATGTGTACATGTACTTGAACATACACATTTTCGGTCTGTAGTGCCTTAGTAGGCCTGCATAATGGTGGAAGACAATGTGATCTGGCCTCTGTCGAGATACCAACAACCGGAAAGCATGTTGGCATGCCTTTCGCTTGTGAAGCAGCAGACGGTGGAACTTCTCCTTCTCAAATGTTGTGAAAGTTTCATACACCACAGCCAACAGCTAAAAAAATAACATCAAATTATTTCAAAACACACACATCAATTACGACTTAAACTTACGAGATTCATCAGGAAATACAGAGTGACGCAGAGGTACACAACAAAAAACAATGCAGACCATCTGCTATTGGCATATGCTGGCATCATCACATCTGGGTAACTGAGCGAGATAGATAATTCATAAATACATATCAGATTTGCATTTTACGCACACCTTACTTTGCTGTGGTGAGTAGCACAAAAAGGCTGACAAATGCCTCAGGAAGTGAAGAGAAATATGGGTTCCTGGGGTCTGTCCCAAACATGTATAGTCCCAGAAGGCTAAAAAGAAGGACAAATACTAGGAGCAGGACCAGCATGTCGAGGATGGGCGGAAGGCTCTGCAGAACTTGTCTCAGGAATCGCCTCATCCCACCACAGTAGCGGTTGTCCACAAGAAATAGGGGTCGGAGGGCACGGGTAACACGGAAGTGAGATGATTGCCGCACCAGCACCACGATGGATTCCACTACCATTATCAGAAGAGTACCTGCCTGAATAAGGACCACAATATCAGGTAATGTACTCGTTCAATCCACAATTTAATGCATATTTACCTTCAGCATTGTCCGCTTATGAAAGAGGAAAGGTCTCCATCCAAGCCACCGCAGCTTCATTGCCAGTTCTATTCCCATGATGACTAACAGGCACAGTTCAATTGACCCATGAATTCCCACTGGCAACTGCAATGAAAATGGACATCTTTACATTTTTATGTCCTGTTACGACATTTATTACATTCATTACCAGACTGGCATAAATAGGACAAAGGGGAATGTCCGACGCAACTTTGGCAATGCCAGTGTTGTATTACCTGGAAGACAGTAGAAGCAGGCTGTTCCACGAGGGCAAGTGCCAGTAGTGCCAGTGACGCAATCAGGTCCAACCAGTAGAACCAGCGGTTGTGCACCACCAGGTAAGCCGGAAGGGCTTCCCTGTTCCTGGGATGGGAGGTGAACTTGTCATTGTTGGCACCTTCCTCCAGAAAGATTGCTGCTTCCTGGTAGTTCATCTCCCAGTGCCACAGGACCTTGGACGGACTCATGTCTTCTTCAACTGGGGAACTCATCTCCGTGTTGGGGAGGATGGGCATCGATGTTTCGAAGTTGCGGCCTATCATCTCCTGCGGGCCATCCGAATCCTGACTTGTGTTTGTCCCTTTGCACACACACACACAGAGAGAGAGAGAGAGAGAGAGAGAGAGAGTTGTTAATTTTTGTGATGTCACACTTGTGGCAAAAATGCATTACAGTGGACTACTATTGTAATGCCCATGCTTTTTCATACAAATAATGCATTGATTCCCATTATAGCCAATCACCACCTACCATATCCACCAAAATGACTTGGAAGAAGTGGCAAACATTCCATTTTGCTTCCCCATCTGCTAATATCCCTTGCAATCCCTACAAATCCATACACTACAACTGCTTCACTGGTGTCACAAGGTTTTCACTAGCCACAGTGAAGAAGAACATAGCCTACACTATCTATTTTGAATCATGTGACCATATGTTTTGATCTATTGCTCAAATTTGTTTACAACAACAACAACAACATCACGACATTTCCCTATGAGGGGTAGTCAGCGATGAAGGGAGACGCAAGCTAACCCAATATATGAACTAATAAAAC